>CABFVX010000168.1:0-18899 GCA_902151425.1 Timema shepardi | reverse complement strand
TAAGGTGTCGGACTTCTGTGTTGGGGTTCGGGGTTCAATCCTCGGTCCCGGCACAGATTTATCTGATTACCAAACCCTTCCTTCACCTCTGACAAGACATCTTGTGAATGTGGGGAATGCCAGGCCACCACCGTGGTTCGGATTCCACGTTAAACTGTAGGTCCTCCATTTCATCTCACAATCACCCTACCACTACACATTAGCATAAGTGCGTATAGCCCGAACGGGTAGTAAGACGCGGTGCTAATAATAATTTAGTATATTTGAGAGAATTCTTAGTCTGAAAGTGGTATTTAGTGAATAATTGAAGCTAAATTTTAACGCAATCAAACAAATTCACCTTTTCTGAACGTACTATGTATGCGTTTTACCCAGCGGATCAGTCCTTTGGCTGAATAAAATTCATTCAAAGAAAATATGACAGATTTGACATGAAAATTGAGCCTAGTACCTTTGAATTTCAGCTACAAAATTCAACCACTAAACCACTCTGGTTCGTATCGTATTTAGAGGCATCTTTCACTAATTGTTGGTGTATTGAAGTGATTTTGCTAACTGTTGAAAATATCGGCCACTTAAGAGTTATCTCCAATCACAGTCCATGGTGACTCGTAACTGACAGTATGCTGCCAAGCACTTAGTATTATTAATTCAGTGGCTCAGTGGAAATATATTGGCGCGCAAAGCCAAACGTCCCGGGTTTGATTTCTGTGTCCAGGCTGTCATTTCTCTTCTCACTTAATTGAATTTGATTCAGAAACCAGGACTGATCCTGTGGATAAAAATAACGTATCATTATGTGATACACATGAATACATAACACCCTCAGATAAGGTTTATTAACGACTTAATCTAAGGGGTATGAATAGTCATGGTATGCAATAGGAAATGTACCCACATTAACGTGAAAGGATTGCGATAAAATAACAGGGAAACAATATTTTAAACTATTAACTAAGCAGACTAAAGCACATACTTCCCTTTTAACGACTACAAAGCGCTATAAAAACCTAACGCTTTATTCCAAGCAACCATTGTTTTGAGTGTAGCTTATATTTGTTAAATAAGTTAAAAAAAAAGGGTTGAGTTTTGATAACTTCTTTTAAATAAATATTATAAAGCAACCGTTAGTCTAGCCTTACACCACGTTATCCTTTATCATTTAACAAATTAATACTATCGAGTAGTAATAATTTTTTAAAATTTTATCACTGCGTCTTACTACCGCTTGGGTTATACACTCGTGTGTTAATTACGCTAGTGTTTCAGGGATGAAGAATATTATATTTATGGTAAATGTACTCATATTTGTGTGGAAGGAGAGTGGAAAACTCTTTTGTAAAAAACACCCTCAATACACCTGACCAAGATTCCAACCTCGATCTCCCCCGTCTCATCGGCAGTCCAATACACTGCGAGAGTAGCGCCTTAGACCATGCGACAACTGAAGTGGGTGGTAATTATCTTATCCCTTGTATTATTAATAAAACATTAACCAAATAACTAAAATACTATTATTATGATTTATGTACACATTTATTAAGCTTATTATGATTTATGGTGTTTAGATTTTGGTAAAATATCTAAATACTTCCTTCACTCACTTGAACAAACATTTATTTAAAGATAAAGTTGAATTTCCTTTTATTTTATTTGTTTATTGATAACACGGATATATGCATAACTAAGTTTTTCATTTATTTAAATAACACAACTTTTACTGAAACTTTATTTTCTTGTAATTTTCCCAACGCGTGGGCAGTCCCGTTAGAATTCTCTTTGTAACGAGGCTTGCGGCAACAAAGACAGTGCTACACAGTATCACCATGTATGTGTGTACACAGACTGTAATAGGGACAGGGCATAGTGTATATACATTACATGCACACAGAACATTAGTTTGGGAAACCTCTCCCCACCATCCCACCACCCATGTACGCAGCTGCGCGCCACCAGAGAACCATCTACACTCGGTTTTAGGAAATTGGAAAACGTTTCCAACATTGGAGAGTTGCTTCTGCTGCCTTGAATGATTGATGTCGTTATTCAATTGTTCTCTTGTGTGTGCACGCTCGGAGCCCTCCCCTGACCTTCCAAAACCCCTCCCCCCTTCCTCCTCTATTCTTCAAGGGCCCACCCCCTATATCCACCCCACACAAACCTAAAGTTTGGGTCAATAACGAACAGTTTGTAATTGAGTCCCGGTTTTGGACAAAGGGAGATCGCTATGGCGAGCTTTCCATATTGGTTGAAAGGGCAATGCGGTTCAGTATAATGCAAACACTAAAGAGACCTTAGTTCAGATACAGGTTACAACCGAAACATACTTTGTGGCACGACGTTTTGAGGTTTCCAATACAAACATTTGGGTTGTACAAAGGAGGGGGGAGGAGAAAATTCTTGGAACTCATCGGATACAATGCGTGGACGATATAATGGAATTATTGTGGTTCTAAGAACTTGCCGGCGTAATGAAGATCGTAATAGTTTTTGTATGGCTATGTAAAGGCGGAAAAGGTTAAACCTTTGACTGTATACACCAATAAATCACCAGTTTAGTGAATCAAGCTGATGATTTTTTAAATATCCATTAGGGTTGCTGGGGTTTCCAACAATATTGAATGTATCTCTGACGGCCACTAAACTTACAATTATTTTTCTCTCTCTTTTATCAGCAATAGGTTACCTTGAAGGAAATGAATAATATAATAAATTAATATATTGAAAAATGACAGCCTAGAAAAGGGAATCCAACTGGGCACCCTTTGCTTTGCATACCAATGTTTTACCACTTAACCCCCCATGGTTCGTATGTATCCTGGGTCATCTTTAGTTGTTGTACTGAGCTATTTTTCAATCACTTTAATTTTATTCTAGTATCAGGACGGTTCCTGTGGACAATCAGCACAATAACAGTTTGTGATACGCATTAGTTAACATTTAATTGAATTTATTGAAAACTCCTCACAGTATTTTACTTTTGCCTTCTAGTAGTGATATATAGAATTAATTTTTTAGATTTATTTTGTATTAGACTGGTTAGCTGATAATGGGGATCGTGGCTTGAATCCAGATTGAGTCTACTGAGTGTGGTTTTTAATAAATGATTTCCCACTCTCGTTCCACGCAAATAGGGGTATATTACCTCTAAAATACTTATTTATTCAGAGTAGTTATTATAATGTATACACGTATAATCTAGAGAAGTTCGGGATTTCCAAATTTTGGGACTTACACGAAATTTTATTTTCCTGTTCCCAACTCGAATGCATGAACAAATATGTTATAATATCTAAAATTTCTGGAAAAATTTGTGAATTGTTCTTCTATTCCAGAATATCCCAAACCATTGGGTACTTCCACAAATTTTTATATTTGCTATTATTATTATTATTATTCGATATGTGAAGGTATTTATGTAAGTTATTTTAGTAGATTTATTTTTATATATTTCACTTAAATCAAATAAGCTATATTAAATCAATTTATTTCAACTAGTCACGCGCCATGTTGAAGTGTTGTGAAACTCTTTATAGAATTAATACTTTTAGACTACGCATTAAATCAATAGTCAGCAAGAACAAGTAATGCTGGTTGCATTGCGATCACTAAGCACTCTACAAGCATGTATAGCCTAGAGGTAATAAGTATATTTCACGGTCTAGCTTCTTGGGCACTATTAATATTTCATATATTGGTCTCCAATTTGTATTCAGTTTTAAGTTTCATATGTTTATCTCAGATTTGTATTCAATTTTAAATTTTATATATTTGTTTAAATTTCCACTATTAGTCCATATGTATGCAATTAGCAAATTAAATGTTGCACAGTGTTTTAAGATAGTATCAATCAATTAGAAATAATTAAATATACATTTTAATTCCCGTTTCTCTCTCGAATTAAGGGATTCAAAAATTCTCGATCTCGTCCCAATTGTTGAGTCTCGTTCTCGTCTTGAACGAAAAAACTTAAACTCGCATACCCCTAGTAGGATGCGGTGACAGATAGTAATAATAATAATAATAATAATAATAATAATAATAATAATACAATTAGGCATGTTCGAAGCTTCAAATTTGAAGGTGAAATCGCCTTCACTTTGAATTAACACCCACAGTAACATATGAAACTTGGAAATCTTTTGATGAAAGAAGAAAATTTTGAGGTACTAGGAAATAGCTTGAAATATTTCACTAAATACTACGTATTTAAATAAATATTTTTAAATATATATAACATTATTATAACACTGACAAATGATTACACTCCATCATTAATGTGAGCCTAAATACATGCAAATATGTCAGAATAAAGTAACATGGTGTGCCTCGTTTAACCACATAGCCCTTTTTTTTGCCTGAATCAATTCAAAACTATAAGTGTTATGTGTGGTATAATGGTCAGAATTCATGGATAGAGATCCAAAGGCTCCGGGTTCGGTCCCGGGCACTTCTAAAATTTATCTACAAAGAAATGCTTCTGTAACAGGGTCAAACTCAGCCATGTGAGGATAAATGAGGAGCTACTTGAATAAAGCATTAACAGCTCTGGCTTAGAAGGCTGAGGGCTTGTTAAGCTGACTACATGACACCCTCTATCCGCAAATGTTGGCAATATCATCGATAATGGCGATGGCGGCGGCTCGGTCGGTATAGGTCACTTGCGGGCTCACATTACGGAGGTTTTTTTTAAGTGAAACAGAAACAAAAACATTATCTTCGACTTTGGTTCATATGTTTCAAGCTTCACTTCGACTTCACTTCACATTAAAAAAATGTGAACTCACAAGCCCTAAGTAATTTTTAAATTTTAATTAACCGTATTGAGTTGTACATTCACTGGAGAGTTCGTTGAGTGTACTAAATTCAAAGGTTGAACATTAAATTTTTGTAATAAAATGGTATGAAAAGTGCATTGTTGAATGTTATAAAAAATATTGAATCAGACTTCTGTTAAAACAAAATGTTCGTGGCATTTATGATTTCCAACAAAAGGTCACAAAGTTTACCAAACTAGAGAAAACCAATTCGTCCAAAAGTTTCTTTACAATCTAAAATCATAGATTACGTTTATTCGTCCATTTATCAGCTATCAATGTTTTAATATAAACTGTTTATAGTGTATCTGTATTTGTGGGACATAATAAATAAGGCAGCCGCCTCAGTCAGCGAGAAAGTATCAATAGCTATAAGACCACACACACGTCTTAAAAAAAGTTAGTGTTGTTTTTTGGAACGACTTTTTTACACGCGATAAGCTTATACGTCCTTTTGCCCTTTACCTACAACCACCCTTTGTCATGTCAATAAGAGAAAGGAAAAAAATAACTACGAAACTTCTCATAGTAAGGTAAAGATGAAAGCTTGCTGATAACTCTAAAATATATTAGAATTTTACGTTATGATCCTCTCAAAAACTTATCGTGTCACCTAGGCTATTTCTAGGGTCCTTTTTCATAATGCCAAGTCTCCTAACTCCACTAACATTCTTAAAATGTATTTTAAAATGAGTAAATGACACATTTTTACACATTGCTCTTTATTAATAAAATTCAAACATAGGGTTAATAAGGGGAAAAAAATAGCTTTGTTATGTTGGAATCTTTTAAGTTCATTTTGGCCTGAATTTTATTTTAAATAAAGCATCGCTGATTAAATATTGGGTTAGAGTTGAACGTCTGTATGGCTGTTTTATCCTCTACCGATGTGACCCCCTTAAAGGGGAGTTGTATTTGGAGAGCTTTAAATAATATTTTTTTCACTGTAATAAATTAAATATTAGTTAAATAAAAATACGTTTTTATAAAATTAGTTTTATTTATTATATTTACTGAATGTTACTAGATTATTAAAGCCTAAGTAGGCTATATATTGAGAAAAATAGTTTTTTTTAAATTTATAGCTAAAAACAGTTTTTGATAAATACACAGATTTATCTAAGTTCATTTTCAATTGAAATTTTAAGTCTCCTGAATTCTGGTAAAAAGGGCACACAACCATAAAATAATATTATTTGAATGATCCTTTCGGTCCTTTTTCAACCCCTTGACAGAAATAAAGGTTTGTAACGCACATTCTACCCAGGAAGTATTACACAACGATAATCGCATCGCATCCTTCCGCTATTTAATCTAGTCACAGTTTTCGCTCTTCAAACTGAACCGAATGAAATATTAGTCAAGTGGTTTCCCTGGGCAAATAAGGGCAGAGAAGCGGAAGAGTATTAAGTGTGTACGTAATAAAATAAACAAAAATCACAGACCCCTGTGACTGAGTGGTTAGCTAAGGTAGGAAATACATTTCAAACTAAATCCGACATCGTGGTGGGGTTTTCCGTACTCTCCTCTAGAAAACAGTGAAACTGGTACCAATGAAACAGTTTTATCACATTAAAAAAAGTTATTATTTAAAATAATAATATATTTATTTTGCTATCATCGCTTTTAATACCTGTGCAGGGTATACGCAAACATGATAATTACTTCAATGGGGTTATGGATAAAGAAGGAAGTATTTTAGAGTAAATCTAATGACATTTTCGATGAAAGGGGGTGAGGAGCCATTTATAACTAGACCAAACTGGGATTATAACCTTGATCTTATCTTCATCAGTAGGCCAGTCCAACATGAGAGTGACGCCTTAGACCATGCAGCCACCAAAACCTTCTAGACGTAAATACAAGTAGATGTAGTAACTGTCAGACCATTTTCTTTCTATATAGTTTCTACTATAAAAAAAAAACCTTCGAATATAAACGTAGTAACCACAAGAACACACAAATCCATCCGATGATTAATCAGTGAAAGTTTAATGTGAAAATAAAACAGGGCGAGGTATTCCCATTTACATAATAAATCTCGCAAATAAATTCGACTCCCTTCGATTTCCTCTCTCTATTGTATTCGTCGAAGACTATTTTGTGGCTATTACTAAATGGTAGTTAAACGGTGAGGATTAAAACAGTACCTCCTCCCCTTCCACCTCTGCACCCCTTCTGCCCCCTTCTCCTCCTCCCTTCCACGCCGAATCCCCGTCCATCTCTATTCCTGCAATTTCCTGTGTGATGGCTGATTACCGGCTGTTTACAACGGGAATATATCGACTGGTCCCGGAGCTGTACCCGGAGCGCTTTGGTCCGGTCATTTGAATAATTTCAGCCCCCTCCCCCCCTCCTTACCTTTCCAACACTTCACCCAGACCTACGCTCTAAAAAAACCCCTCAATTGTCCTGCAAACACGGACGGGTGCCAGTTGGGATTGCCAGCTTTTAAGTCTTGAGTTATTTATGATTTTTTATTTCTGTACAAGATTTTTTTTTTCAGTTTTGGATTTTTGTTTGATTTTATTTTGCAAAATATATCGCAATAATGATGGATTTGGACATTTCTAGACTTCAAGCTCAGCCCAGTAATCATATTATTACTATGATTTCAGCACATCTCAGTACTAGTTTGTGTTATATGGATATTATGTAAGACACAAAGCCCAAAAACAGCCAATGTACGGATTTTTTTCTCAATCCTAGGATTGGACGTTTTAAAATGACCAAAGCCCGTAGTTCTATTAAATTTTGGGCTTTGGTCGTATCCAAACAGCCAAACCTAAGGTAAAAAATTAATTCAAGTGTAAACTAAATTTTCTCCTGAGAAATTAGAAAGTCATAAATTAGATGACAGTTTATTTGGTCTTCAACATTAAAAGGTAAAATTCTAAGAAAAGCACAAGTCTATAAACGTAAAGAATAGATCAAGTCAAATTTTGAGTTGACTTAGAAGGTTCTTTAACTAGTGTCATTGTTAGAGTAACTTTCTAAAGTCACAATTAAATATGGAAAAGGGCAAGGTCAAGTCTACCATCACTGTTTTAATATATTTGATACGCTATGCTCTTCTCATCCTATAACCCAAGTCTTGGGAAATTTTATTGGGGGACCACTCTCTGTGAATAGTGATTAGGTGCAAAATTTAGTGGCTAGAGCCATTTATGCGCGTTTCAAAATTAAATAATAGTCGAAATATATTATGTTCAGTATTTATAATTACAACATTCGTAGAACAATTTTCAATGAATCCAACATCGGTAATCAAGTCTACGTCACCCCATGTTAAGTTAATCATTAGTTAATTCAAACCTGATTAGGTGGCTGCATAATTTAAGGCGTTACTTTTGTAGTATACTAGACAGCCGATGACGGAAAGTTCGAGGATAAAATCTTAAGTGAGGTTTTTCAAAATGGTTTTCCAATCTCCCTCCACGCAAATCCGGGTACACTTCCTCTATATATAGCCTTCCTAGTCCCTAAAACCATTTGCGTATTTAGAACATAGGCGTATAAGCCAAAAACAGTATTAATACGTTGTGCTAGAAAAATTAAATAGTTAAAATAGGTTTGCCTGTAAATATATCCATATTTTTATAAGAAGGGTCATATATAAAACTGCTAGAAAATTTACAATATATAAATCCACATATGTTAACATTAGATCATATGATCTGAAGTTGTCACTTTTGATAGCTACAAAATGTATATAAAACAATAATTATAATATAGTAAAATGTTATCACTGTTGAATGCAACAAAAATAGTTTGAGATTTCTAACAGTTTATTCTTATGCAAATTGGACTATACGTGTAGAGGGAAATGTAAGTTTTATGCGAACAACTGATTCTGGAGATAAGTACGCACTCTACCCTAAATAGTCCAAGGACATAGGAAGAAGAGGGTATATTTTGTAGAAATGCACTATTATTTGTATTCAGAGAAAATGAAAAAAATGCAACAATGAAATAAAATACTTATATTGAATCCTAATAGGATTTGAATTTCGGGTTAACAGTTCTGAGTTAAAAAAAAAATATTTAACTTTAAGGGAGTCATAATAATGGTAAGATATCAAAGATCCAATGATTGACAAAATGTCATTGACTTTTTTTGGTTTTGCTTACGACTTGTAAATACAAGCTTGATGTACCAAGTGGGGTTTGGGGGTTGGTGGGGTTGATGCAAGCAGGGTTTTTACTCTTCCCCTTTCCCCCAAATTGAAAATAATCATAGTAATAAAACTAAAATATGAATAACAAATATAATATTTTAAACTGGAAAAGATTTGAATGTATAGGCTATATTTTATGACGACTTACATGATTGTATCAATTTATTTATACAAATTCAATAAATACGTATTAATTGGGAAAAGTTCAGTAAAAATAACTTTGGTAATAATATATATATTATCAAACAAAAGTTAATTTTCGAGCGCCGTACAAAGATTCATAGTTTATTTGTAACTTCTCAAGTATATTTTAATTATTCAGATGATAGTGATAGTTTATGATAATGGAGGGCAACTCTTACCATGATGACTTTCTCCGCCATCTACAAGTAATTTACTTCTAGAGGGTAAAGCCAGGGTTTATTTAGAAACGGAGGAAGAGGAAAAGATAGGTAGGGGTCGAAATGAAAAAAAGAGGAGGGAGAGAAGGGGTTGAACGTTCACTCCACCAGATTCTCAAGGGATTTATCTTGACGGTTTAATTCGATCTCCTCAACCCTCTCTCCTTAATTCTCCTTCGCACTCTTAACACCACTTGAGAAGCGTAGTACTTCATGGACGCCACCTCCCTCTCCCTGCTGCCCCGCTCTTTTTTTTCCATGTCTATGAAATCTCTAGCATTCTACCGGGTACCAAGTAACTACTAAGCTAAAACCGATATACAGGAAGCGGAATCACATTGACGAGGCGTTAAAAACATTAGGAGCTATATGTGAAGTGCAATCGTGTGATTGACCAAGGAAGCGTTTTCCAACCGTTGTGACGCGGCAGTTTGGTGAAAGTTAAAAATAAAATAAATTAAAAATTTAGAGGAATAGAAATAAATATTTTTAGATCCACATTTAACATTAAAAAAATAACACAACTATCAACATTTTTAGATACTGATTTTTTAAACCCAATCTTAATATTTTTTAAAAATGTATAAAGTATCTTCTTACAAATTGATGCTACGTTTCGACATTTCGCACAAGTTGTTCAGTGTGCCGGGATATGAACAAAGATTGAACATCACTGGAGCAAGGTTTGGAGCGAGTAGCCATGATCCTGGATTTTGTGTTTTATTATGTTTTAAGAAAGGGGAATAAGTGATATACTTGAACTTTGGAGGCCTTCATAAAATATTTGGAACGAGTCTTCTATGGAAATTAGTGGCTGAAGTGTAAAGTATGATATTTATATAAATTTATCAATGAATATTTAACTTTGCTAGATTTTCTCTAAATAATTTAACTAAATTTAGATATAACAAATTTTCAATAAAATGAAGCGACTATTATTTTTATAGTCCTATTTTCACAAGGAAAACCTGTTATAAAATACAACCCTATTTTTGTATGGCAAATAATGATAACATTTTACTATATTTTTAATGTTATGAGGTCACATGACTTGACGTATGAATACGTGAAATACGATCAAGTACTTTCGTAGCTCTCAAACGAGGGACTTTGCTACGGAAAATGTACCCTTACTGCGCAATGAAGGCGAAGATTGGAACGTGTAGAGAGTGACAGTAGGGTGAATATTATTGGGGAGATAAAAACCGTGGAATTACAAAGTTAGTGTCAGACAAGAGGAAATAGGGACAATGGAGGTTTCTGGTTGAATAAAAATACTGTGTCACTGTACCTCTACAGTAGAAACGGGTTCCACCTATCATTCCGGCACGCACACCGGCCATAAAAATAGTCCTCACAAGTTAATCTCGCTAAACGCAACACGTCACTCGTATAAAGGCTCAGTTCGTCACAGTTGCGTGAGTGAAGTAGATAATGAGATAGTGCTAAAAAGCAATTTTAGAAAATATCAACTAATTTTTTTTTGCAGCCAACATTGATAGCATTCTACTATATCATTAGTGGCATTATTATTATGAATTACATCACTATTATTATCATCATTATTTCACATGTATTGATACTAGTAGTTCTGGAAACAGTAGACCTCCTTCCCTCCATATTAATATCGCTATTACAGCCTTAAGATTTATCTTTGGATTTGAAGTTAAGTCTCATATAATTTCTTCTTGTATATTAAGTTGATTTTTCTTTACTTGATAATAAAGTTGAACATAGACTAATGCCTTCTTTTTATTTTAACAAACACTGCATCATATAAAGGGAGCACAATAAAACCGATGAATAGGTAAAGTTGTCAGCTTAAAACCACTATTTCTCCACACTATCAGCATCATTGGCTATGCCAGCAATGGGCTGGAGTCTGCATGTTACGCTAGTAGAAATCTGCACCAGCGGGAACGACCTACTTTTACACATCTGCAATGACGGTGTCCATTTAGGGAAAACGTTGTCTGCGTAGTCCAGCCCGAACAGATAGAAGGCACAAAATCAGACCTACATGTGTCTGTGGTAGGACAGACTGTCCAGCCAAAAGTTGCAGCGTAGGCCGTGGTCTTCAAACTGGTATGGAACCTGGTATTATCATGCTGAAAGTGAAAGTCTTTTCTTTTTCTTTGACCTGACTTTGGAAATTCGAGCCTTCAACGTAGTCAGCGTCATGAAGTTGGGGTCAGAGTTTATGTTTTGCCATGATTCCAGAAAATCCAGAATGATCACGCCTTTCTTATCCTAAAATGCAGTGAACATCACTTTATCCACCGATGGCTGCATCTTGAACTTTATATGCGATAGGGGAATTCGCATGTCGTCACTTCATGGACTATCGCTTTGATGCAGGCTTGTAATGGTGACATCACGTCTCGTCATTAGTGATGACATTGTCAAAAAAATAGTCACCTTCAGTCTTGTAGTGGTTAAACAAGTCCTGACAGTTTTGCATTTGGTGGTCTTTCTTTTCCTGTGTTATCATTTGTGGGACACATTTAGAACACATTTAGCGATATGGCAACATTTCCAACATAGTTTTTAACGCATTGAAACCGACACTAAGACCCAAATACAGTTCTCTAGTGGCAATCCACCGATTAACGTGGATGAGCTGATCAAGGCGCTCTTCAATTTGTTGGCAGACAACTGTACAGGGCTACCCTTATCTCTTATATCGTTATAACCACTGTTTAAATGTGCCATCCACCACCTCACTGTACTAAGCCCCTAAGGGGTCGTCTGTGTAGGGGATTGCAAGGTTCCTCATCCAGCACACAATAAGCGGTTGCTAGTGAGTACTTGGATGTTTGATGTGCGTACACAGCTGTCTGTGGGTAGCTGGTCAGAGCACCTCCTCGAGGTAGCCACTGGTCAACTTAGGGCAACGCCTCGGGTCACCATGGCTATCCCTAAAGCTTATTGTCAGACTTCCTCTGGCGATCCTGGTAGTCATATTTGGGGAGCCATCTTGTCCCTCCAAGAGGCAGGAAACAGCGGTATTTCCCCTCCCAAAAGCCACCCTGAGAAGGGCATGCCTGACAGTAAGTGGATCTGAAAGGCTCGCTCCAAGAACGACTGGAGTTCCGGGTGGTTGCACCGCGAAGAGTCTTTGACTTATATACGGTGTAGCTAGTTACCTATTTTGGGTCATAGAAGGGGCTATTTATATTTATCTGATCACATCCACTGTTTGGTCTACGCAAGCGTTCAACGAGCGTCGATGAATGTCAATGGGTGCAATTTCTTCCACATGGGGGATTTCAATGGCACACCTCTACTCCATACTCACGTCCATGTCAGATGCCATTTTGTCAGACTGCTTCCCTGCTACTATCTGTCGTACGGTAACTGATGCTGCAGGATATTGGTGGGAGAATATTGGTGGGAGGATATTGGTGGGAAGTTTCAACCTCTACTGCTGTACCACCTACATCCACCTTTGACGTCATGAGCCCATATAATAAATTAGGAAGTATTACTTTAGGAGCACACTAATATATTCAATAATAGTGCTATACTATATTCATAGATAATGACCGTTGTTCACGTTATTCATTATCCCAATATGGATTAAAAAAAGACACACGTAATTAGGTCTAAGCTAAAAAGAATGACACTATTAATATCGTTAAAATTATTCCATGAATGTGAATTTAAACGAGGAACTAACTTCCAGACAGTGAGCAGACGAGGAAAGGCTAAACGTTCAAGTTAAAACAGGACCTCACTACTTTCTGTCAGTTATCATCGATCAAAAATGTCAACAATTTCTTCTGATCTGTTTAGGACTGCACCTTTACCGTGCATTATAGAATGTACATAGCTTCCCACACACTAGCAAAGTTTTCCTGCTTAATTCCTCAGAAAAACTCGTCACGAATTAATAATGGTAGTCTCCACAAAATAATCAGAGAAGTGGCTACAGGACTCACACGCACCTTGGGAACCGAAAGTGTTGGGACGTGACATCCATTATAAGCTCGTTATTTACGCACTACTTTAGGACACAAACGAGAGTTAATTTAATCCTCATCGCTTTTTGTGTATTTTATATAGGGCACCCATCAAATATTTCAGTACTGTTTCTAAAAGTGCTTTATGCTCGCTGACGCGCAAACTAATATAAAAGTGAATTTTCAAATTCTCCTCTCAAAGACTTGGGCACAAGGGGCGTGGCCAACCCTCCCACCCCCCCTTTTCAACTTTACTTTCTTACTGGAATTTAATATGGGAAGCCATCGCCATTGTGTTTAGTTGATAGCATTACTTTACCCTTTTATATAACATGTTATAATATCTAGAAAATATATAAAGTTATTTTACGGATTTCCTGGAAGATCTCGCGGGCTCCCTGGATGAGCCTCGGGGACCCCGTTTTGACCCCCATTTGTTTATACGACCATTAATGGATTATCGTTGGGGTTTGAAAACCTATGTTTGTTTCAATATGTCACATCAGTCAGATTATGACAGGTGGTGTGTTTGTTAACAGCAGTAACCAAATTATTTCCGTAGAAAACATTTTCCCAAGTACTAGAGATTGTGAAAACATTTTCTCCACAAGACCCAATAAGTGGTGGTTGGAGTATAATTTGATTCGTAACAGTTGGTAACAAAGTTAGAAGCATGCATGCGGTGGGCTCTCGTATTTAATTTGAAGTCTGCTCCTTCCCCTCTTATAAAACAATGTATGGGTGCTGTTAGGGGGTTGGACAAGTTGTCACCTCTATATGCTATGTGGAAGGGGGGGTGAGAGGGACAGGGGTGGACAAACACACACGTAGGGTCTGCGAGGATACAAAATAAAGAATACCTCCCATTAAGGCTACCACAAATATAACGTATTTTTCAATTAGCATAAGTGAAAAACGTAAACCTGAATACAGAAATAGAACCCGGAACCTTTGAATTTGTTCACCAATCCTCTACCACTGATCCATCATGTTTAATATTGAATCTAAGAACATATTTAATATGGGACGATCCAGGATAGCTCAGTATTATAGATGTGAAGTTCAATGAATAAGGTCCCAGATTAGATTCCCACGTCCAGATTTTATTATTATATTGATATTAAATCAGATTTAAAGACCGATCCTGAGGTAAATCATTACGTATAAGTTTGTGATACACATGTATTAAAAATAAATATTTCCTTTAGCTCTGGTGTTTTAAATTACCAGAAGAATTTTATTTCTAGAAGGTTAGAAGAAGGGTGCCTTAACTCACGTGTAAGCTCTGAGATATTTTTAAAATCATAGGTACAGATCAACAATGGAAGTAAATTAATAAATTTAATTTTTTTCTCTAAGAAAAGGAGACATTTTAATATTTAACTAAGATAACTGAAATTAATAATATCATTTATAGGTCTATCCTTTATTTAATCAGCGCCTAACAACCTGTTAGAGCTCCACGAATTGAATTAGATTAGTGGAGTAGGAATGAAGAAGGTAACATTTAAAGTGACTATACATGCACTTACGTGGAGGGACACCATTTAGGAAAAAACAGCTTCAGTACACATGGCTGTTTTTTTTAATCCAACCTCTCCACCATCAAACCAGGCTACATGAGCTTAATATTTATTTTACGTGCCCACCAGCACGGACTGTGTTCATATTAATTTTTGAGAATACTCTAAACAAACGTACAGATAAATTAGATTGATTTTAAAAACATAATTACAATAATATTTACTGGTATTGAAGATAATAAACAGAAAAAAATAATTATAAATATCTCGAAAAACCTAAATTTAAATTTGGTTACAGATTTTTGAAAAATAAAATTAAAAAATGTTTTTCTTTAAATTTAAGCTGGTAAATATTTTAAAATCACAATTTCGTAAAGTTCAAACCCGTAAACCTAGATTAGTAAATAGGTTTTTTTTAGCTCCACGTCTTATGGATTATAAATGAGTATCATTGAATTAGAGGAAGTGTGCCCGAATTTGCGTGAAGACAGCGTGGGAAACCATTTAAGAAAACTTCCCCTCAGTACACCCGACTAGGATCGATCCACGATCTCCTCATCATCGGCAGTCAAATCAATTGCGAGAATAGCACCTTAGACCATGCAGCCACCAAAGTGTGTAGCTAAGTCTTAATTCCAAATGTGGTCAACATATGTATCGTTCATTAAATTAGAACGCACCATTTCACAAAGATTAATTTAGGAAAAACAGTGGACTAGAGATTGTGTTTGTTCCAGAGCTAAAAGTAGGGTTCATAAACATTCACATATGATATTACATTAATTTGATTAGAAATGAATACGAGAAGAAATTTAAATTTTGACAACGCACATCAATAAAATATTATACTGTTAAAAATGTGATATTGAACTTTATTATTCAAGTCTTTAGTTAATTAAAATATTCCGAAATTAATGTTAATGAACCGTAATTTTTGTAATTCTCAATAAATATTACTTTTTATGTATATTATTTTATTTACAGAGACACGACAAATAACTTAATTAAGTTATGTTTTTTATTATATAATATATATCTTCGCTAACAGACGGTAGTCGCTCGGTCGGTATGGCTTGATTGCGGGCTGACGTAATGCAAATGTTTTATAACGGTGTCCAAACGTTTTAAAATTGACACGTTGGAAACGAAATGGCTTTTATGGATTGCGTGATTAACATAGTGGATGAATAAACTGAGGAAAGTTTACATAAACTAAATTTAATTGTTTACTTTGTATATCCCTTGTATATGAGTCTATAATGGAATCGCGTTAAGAGATGACATATGTAAAATACATTTTTGGCTCTCAATACCACCTCATGACTCCCTATCCCTATCCTGAGCTAGTTCTATCCAGTCACCTCATTACACCCTATCCCTAACTTGAGTTAGCTCAATCCAGGTAAACTATTTACACCATATCCCTATATTAAGCTAATTCTATTCAGTCCACCTCATTACATCCTAACCCTATCTTAAACTAGTTCTATCCAATCCACCTCATCACATCCTATTAATATCTGGAACTAGTTCTATCATGTCTACCTCATTACACTCTATTCCTATCTTGAGATTGTTCTATCTAATTCACCTCATCACATACTATTAATATCTGGAGTTAGTTCTAACCTCTCTACCTCATTACACCCTATTCCTATCTTGAGATAGTTCTATCTAATTCACCACATCACATCCCATTAATATCTGGAGCTAGTTCTATTCCGTCTACCTCATTACACCCTATCCCTATCTTGAGCTAGTTCTATACAATACACCTCATCACATCCTATTAATATCTGGAGCTAATTCTATCCAATCCACCTCATCACATCCTATTAATATCTGGAGTTAGTTCTATCCTGTCTACCTCATTACACCTTATCCCTATCTTGAGCTAGTTATATCCAGTCCAATTAACTACGATTTATTCTTATCTTTAGCTAGTTTATTTAGTCCACCTCATTACACCCTATTCCTATCTAAACGTTATCCTTCCATCTGCGTCTAGCTCTTCCCAATGGTCTCTTCCATCTGGGTTTACCTGTAATTATCCTAATCAAGGTTCTTTCATTCCAGTTTTATGTCCTTAACTACCACTAGATACACATTCTTTACTGTCATGGTAGCTCACAGCCAGTTTGACTATAAGCATGATTTATTCTAATGTATTATGAATAAGTAAGGTAAAATTGAGATGAGACGTATCTGCATTTGCGTTGAGTAAGAGTGGGAAATCATATATGAAATACCACTCTTAGTACATCCAACCCGAGTTCGAACCCAAATCTCCCCAGTCTAACACGAGAGTGACGCTTTAGACCCTTTGGCCACCTAAGCGGGTGCTACCACTAGAGAAGCAAGTCCACAAACAAATTTTCCAAATCAAATCTAACTGATGTCTCAAAGCAGACCACTGATCTTCAAATTAAATTTCCAATCCATTATAACGGTTTAACAATCCATGTTGATCCCGGTGGGGTAAACCAGATCGTTCAGCCCCCCTCCCTACTACCACCCTCCAGAAACCCCCTCCCCCACCCTCTTGTTCATAAAATACGTGTTCCTCGTCCCAATGTATATAAAAAAAAGTAAATCCCTTTTCACTGCAACATGCAGATAATATCCGTGTTGGTTAGTAACATTTCACCCTGCCAATTTGTATTTTATATTTGTTGTTTGTATCAACAAGGAGATTTTGATTGGTTTATGGTTGCGTACTACATGTTCTGGCATCATGCGTTTAAAGGTGAATGTATGATGCGGATATGAATAATTTAATGGAATAGAATATAATAATTATGGTAACCACTAAACAGAAGAAGACTTGGGACTTTGTTGATCAACGTTGTTATAGTGTTTCAACGTATCAGTTTGACTTTGATTTGTGTTTCAAATATATAATTTTAGCATCATGTCTTACTACCCATTTGGGTAATTTGCTTTGTGTAGGCCTACTAATTACACTACCCATTTCGGTGGCCACGGGGTCTAAGGTGCAGTAGACTAGACTGCCGATGACATAGAGATCGAGGGTCGAATCTCTGTAATGTGAACTAAGTTTTTTTTTCAAAATGGTTTTTCACTCGACCTCCACGTAAATGCGGGTACACTTCCTATTAATATAACCTTCCTAATTATTAAAATCAGTAGCATAATTAGTACCTAAGCGTATAACCTGAACAGGTAGAAAAATATGGTGCTTAGAAACAAACAAAAAACCTGCTAATTAAACTCTTGAGTTAAGGATGAGGAACGTTGCAATAAGAGGAAGTTTTCCCTCATTCAAATGGGGAGAGTGGAAAACTATTTAGGGAACAGCACCCTCAATACACACGACCGGGCTTGAACCAAGATATTCCCATCATTGGCAGTCTAGTATAACATGAGAGTAGCACCTTAGACTATGCGTCCACCGAAGTGGGTAAAATATTTTACTAAAACAACATTATAAGTGATTGGGGGAATGATGGGGACGGCAGGAGAGACCATAAACCGCTAAGCATTTTCACAAAATATGTTCAAAGTTGGAGAGAGTGAGCCTACATTTTCATTTATTGTGCTATGAGCTTTTCGGATTTCTTATTATTACTTTTTGTAGGAATTTTAACACATGGGTTAATAATTTCTTATCCACTTCGGTGGTTGCAAGGTCTAGGGCGTCACACTATCAATATATTAAATTGTTGATGACGGAAAGATCGGTGTTCGAATCCTAAGCGGATGTACTGATAGTGATTTGTCCTAAACTATTTTCCACTCTCCATTGATGGAAACGTGAAGAAACTTTTTATAAATTTTAACCCTACTCATCCCTATCACATTATTGAAATTAGTAAGTTCGTGTATAATCCAGACGGGTATTAAGACGTGGTGCTAAAAAAAAGGTAGGATATCCTAATACGACATTGGATGTCAAACCGAATTGTATTCCCCTTGTAAACGTATCAATTGTATACTCTGGAATGTCTTCTTGTTTATTCTGATGGGTCGCGCGCTACGACGGAACGTTTTGAAATTA
>CABFVX010000167.1:341008-424990 GCA_902151425.1 Timema shepardi | reverse complement strand
TTTACTAATTGGTTCCCCACTCTACCTTCACGTAAATGTGTGTATATTTCCTATAAAATGTATATATTACTCATTACCTCCCTATCAGAGAGCGCTATTGGAGTTTTTATTGTTCAGATGTGTAGTAAAACATGTTGGAGAAAATAAAATAGCTTTACCAGATAACTACATTTTGGGAGAATTGTATTAGTTTATAATGCAAACAGTAATAAATATCAATGCAAACCAATTTAGCGAAATAACGAGTTCATTTGGACTAATTTTTATTCTAGTGAGTTTTGTGTTAAAATGTTAACATATTCAAGAGGGGGGAAGGGCTAATTTTGAACTATATCCATATTTCACATGAACTTAAATAATTTTTGACGTTTATTTAATATTTCTTTGGTGAGATTATTTTATATCAAATATTGAAAGAGTTTGGGAACTGTAGATAATTGGCTTAGTACAGGTTTAAACGTAATGACAGTAAAAAAGCAGATTTAAGATAATGAATTAGTAGATAATTTTCTAAAAATCTTATTTTAACTCAAACTCAAATATTCACTAAGAGGCTATCGTCTGGAACGTTGAAACACAATGGGGAGGTTCAGCTGTCCCCGCAATATCTCAAAATATACATTTTTATTAAAACATAAGGTTTACCACAAAGCTTAGTTTAAAATACCAACAACATAAACATCTACGTGCCAAAATGTTAACAGGTACCGTAGCTTAGCCCTTCAATATTGTATGACCGTAAAGACATTAACTACGCCACCGAGGCGGGTGCTAATTATACTAATGTGTTAAGGAATAATAAGTTTAAATTTTGAGGAAGTGTTCCCGCATTTGTGTGTGGAAAGTGGAAAACTATTTAAGGAAATCCACACTCAATACTCCCAATTGGAGTCGAACCCTAATAATCCCCTTCTTTAAGAGTCGAGTCTATGTAAGATTACGGATGGATTGCCATAAATACGTCTTAGTTTGGTTAACACCCATACTAAGTTTGGCTTCTGTGCTCTCTTGTGATTTCCCTCCAAATGCTTGGAGTCTTGAGTTTAGACCAATATTTTGTATCTTCCTTCACAAAATCATTTCCTTCTCATTTGAACAGTTCATTCATAAGGCAAATACATATCCCAAATATAATGGCGTGTGAAGGAAAGAAAGTTAATGGTCTAAGCTTACGGCTCTAATATATAAACAGTCCATTTCTACTACCTAGCTATTTTAAAGTGGGTATGTAGGAAACGCGATAAAAGACCAGTGTATTTGCAATTTCTATAGAAAAACATTTTTTGGCCAAAATAAATAAAACATTGGTTCTGTACAAACACACTGTTTAATATTTTTCTCATAGTAATACAAATAGTTCTTGAATATCTGTCATGAGCACAGTGGCATTAGATTACAAATATTTTAAATTAAGAGAAAAAGTTGTCATTAAATTCCAGGGCACTCTTGACAGATATTCAAGAAATGTTGAGGTCACCATGGAAAGAAAGTTAAGTTATATATCTGTACTAAAGCAATATTTGATGTATTTTTTACCAAAAACATGTTTTGATACAAACATTGCAAACACACTTACCTTTTCCCGCATACGCTTCAATTCCACATCAACACTAAATGCACAAATAAAGAGAGCTCAGATTGAAATAGAAAAATAAATGGAAGAGAGAGACACTTTCTCTTGGGATTGCTGCTACTGACCTTGTTGGTATTAAAGAATACTGTAGCCAAGATATATATATATATATATACGTATATACCTCATTTTGAACATGCTAATCTTAATTAATCATTCTGACAATGGAAACGTATGCTTTACTGCCACAAATAAACTGTTTACAGCTATGGTCTCCCTTCTGAGCTACTATGAGCAATCTACCTTTTCTTAAATCCATGCAGATAATTAAGGGCTCTTATTAACGTGAGAGAGGGAACGTCAGAGAGATACAGGTTTTAATTACCACTGGTGCAATTTCACCTCTACCAAATAGAACTAGTACTTTAGAGTTGGTTGAATGTTGCCAAGAAAGTGGCTTCAGATGCCCAAAAGGAGAAGTTATTTTGATGTCTATTGAATCACAAAACTGGAAATAGAACGCTAGACTAATCAAGTCTAAATCTCCACGATGCATATTAGATTCGTGTAATCAAGATGAGAGGCTGCATCGAACGACCTCCCCACCAACTTTGCTTTCGAAGTTAGATGTTTACCTTGTGCTAATATTGACTTTGAGGCAAAACAAGTCTATCTCTATTTTAAATAACTAAATTGACGCTAGCTGTTAATGTAGATCAACTCAATTTAAATTTGCATTTATTGAAATTTCTCTTTTATTTCTCCTTCCTTTTCTTATTACCTGTTTGCGCTATATGCATTTTGATAACTTTAAGGTGGCATGTGTGAGGATGTAAAAATTGTTAAGAAAATGTGTCCACACTTGCTTGGAGGAATAATGGGAAAACATTTAGGAGAAATAACCCTTAGTACAGCCAGCCTGGTTTCCAAGCCGTTCCTTCCCATCAGTGGTGTACCAAATTATTCCGCAGGCTCATCAATATAAGCCAAGTAAGTATTCAATACTTTTGTCAACTACAACCAATCTATTATTTATATAATTGTATAAATATCAAGTTAGGTACTCAATGACGCTGTCATAAAACTGAAAAGTGTATTTTTTTATTTATGTTAGTAATGTATCCTTAATCGAAATAATTGCCAAACCATATGCATGATTTTTTCCTACGTGGACGCATTGGCTTAATACGTTTCACTGTGAAAAATTAACAATCTTCTCGTTTAATAGTAGAATGGGTGATTTCTTATATATTACTAGATTACACAATTTGTAGTAAAGTAAACCAACAAATAATTCCGAGCATATGCCAAGTGCAAATTCTGACAGATATGTTGTTCACACCAGACACTGATGAAAAGTCCCAAATAAACTTAGCTAGATTTTCCAACTTTAAAACAACTTAATTATATTTAATAAGCCCACAGAAAATGTATTTTATATTTAAAAATATACTTCAATATTAAAAATAAAATAAATAATTATTTATTTAAAAATATATTTAGATTTAAAGAACTAAAAAGGTATATATATATTTTTTATTTTTAGTGCAGCAATTTTGGTCCAAACAGAAATATTTCTGGTATATACCCATTAATTGTTTACTATTTTGATCGATAATGTGGCATAAATGCAAAAATAAGTTGATACATAGTATAGGAAATACTCACGCATCAAGATTTAACTAGAATTAATTAGGGATCACCAGTGTGGATTTCAACGAAATGGACCAACAATGGGTCAGATTTTTACAATTTGGCAAATATGAGGGGGGGGGGGAATGTGTGAATACAACATGATGGTTAGTCAATTTTACAGTTATTTTGAAAATTCTTAAGATTCAGTTAAAACAAATAAATTATATAACATTTTAGTCAAGTTTGGGATAAAGAAAAAACTTGTCAAAGCTAAGTAAGTTTTGTGGACAGATATACGTGTCATGGTACGGGTTTGATATCACATATAAGATAATTTTGAAACACATAATGGGTTGAAACAAGAAGATGAACTTTCCCCATTATATTTTAATCTAACCTTGGTGTGTTCAATTAAGGGAATGCAAGAGAGTAGGGAAGGGTTGACATTAAATGGTAAAATGAAGCTATTAGGATATGTTGATGATTTAGATTTATTGGGCAGTAGTAATAAAACTGTTGCAATAAATTCAGACATTTGTTAGAGGGTAGTAAGGAAATATGTTTTTAAGTGAGCGCTGAAAGGACTAAATATATGATCACATAAAGAATACAAATTGGGGACGATAATTTAGAGATTACTCCGACCAATATATCATTTGTCAGGGATAGTGAGTTTAAAAACTTAGGGACAATCTTAACTATTAATAACGATATTAGAGTGGAGATTGAGAAAGGAATACAATCGGGGAATGCATGCTACTACTTGGTTTGAAAGTTTTGACATCTTGCATGCTATTAAGAAAAATAAAACTAAGAATATATAAAACTATAGTTTTGACGGTAGTTCTCTATGGATGTGAAAGATGGTATCCTAACTTAAATGATAAAAATCCATTTAGGGATTTCAAACACAATGTTTTTAGGAATATATTTGGTTCAAAAGCGATTAAGATACTTTGCAAAGTGGAGGAGGTTACAGAATAATAAGTTACCTACCCCACACTCACCATAAGACATAGTTAGGATAATCAAGTCTCGTAGATTACTGTGAACCGGACATGCAGCACAAATGGTAGATTATAGAACCTTGTTCAGGGTAGTGAATGGTAAACTCAATGGGAAGAGACCATTGGGAGGACACAGATGGAAGAATAACATTATAATGGAACTAAAAGAGATATGGTGTAGTAAGATAGACTGGATAGAACTAACTCAAGATAGGGACAGGGAGCATATATATCTGTAAATGTGGTAATGGACATTAGAGTTCCTAAGGTCATATATTAAGTAAGTAATACATAATTTACACATACACAGTCTAGTGTAGTAATATAAATTAATTCATGAGAGGGAAAGTGCAAAAAATCCTTCTGGTTAAACCAAAATTGCAGCGATTAAAATAGAAGAAAATTAGTTTTCTACATCTATATCTACTTACTTTTAATATAAAGATTTTTAACTGGTCTTTTATTTTATTTTTATTTTCAAGTTATTTGTGGATAGGGGCATTTTAAATCAAGTGGAGTTAATATCGACCACTTCTATGGTCTAGTGGTCAGAGTTCCTGGCTACAGATTCAAAAGATCCAGGTTTGATCATCGGTGCTTCCAAAAGGTAGCTGTGATGTAGTGGATCTGAAACAGGGTGATACTCAGCCTTGTGAAGACAAATAAGGAGCTACTTGAATAAATAAGTAACTGCTATGGTTTATAAAGCTGAGATTAACAGCCAGAAGGTATGTTTATCTGAGCACATTACACCCTCTATCCACAAATGTCGGCACTATCATCGCTAATGGGGGCGGCCGCTCGATTGGTATAGCTCGCTTGAAGGCTCTTTGTAGAAGTTAATATAAGAGTTTCTAACCTCAAATTTAATATACAGATGAGTCAATGTGTTAGGTGTAAGGGGCCAACACAACAGTATATGGGTAAATATATAATTTAACCATATGTGCCATGGGAACAATCTCTGGATAATTATAGAGTGCAATCGTATGAGCCGTGAGAACAGTATCTGGATAAATATAGAGGGAAATCATATGTGCCGTGAGAACAGTATCAGGATGAATATAGAGGGAAATCTTATGTGCCGTTAGAACAGTATCTGGATAAATATAGAGGGAAATCTTATGTGCCATGGGAACGATCTATGGATAAATATAGGGTGTAATCGTCTGTGCCGTGAGAACAGTATCTGGATAAATATAGAGGGTAATCTTATGTGCCGTGAAAACAGTATCTGGATAAATATAGAGGGAAATATTATGTGCCATGGGAACAATCTATGGATAAATATAAGGTGTAATCGTATGTGCCGTGAGAACAGTATCTGGATAAATATAGAGGGAAATTTTGTGTGTCATGGGAACAATCTATGGATAAATACAGGATGTAATCGTATGTGCCGTAAGAACAGTATCTGGATAAATATAAAGGGAAATCTTATGTGCCGTGAGAACAGTATCTGGATAAATATAGAGGGAAATCTTATGTGCCATGGGAACAATCTATGGATAAAAATAGGGTGTAATCGTCTGTGCCATGAGAACAGTATCTGGATAAATATAGAGGGTAATCTTATGTGCCGTGAGAACAGTATCTGGATAAATATAGAGGGAAATATTATGTGCCATGGGAACAATCTATGGATAAATATAGGGTGTAATCGTATGTGCCGTTAGAACAGTATCTGGATAAATATAGAGGGAAATCTTATGTGCCGTGAGAACAGTATCTGGATAAATATAGAGTGCAATCATATGTGCCGTGAGAACAGTATCTGGATAAATATAGAGGGAAATCATATGTGCCGTGAGAACAGTATCTGGATGAATATAGAGGGAATGAACAGTATCTGGATAAATATAGAGGGAAATCTTATGTGCCGTGAGAACAGTATCTGGATAAATATAGAGGGAAATCTTATGTGCCGTGAGAACAATATCTGGATAAATATAGAGTGTAATCGTATGTGCCGTGAGAACAGTATCTGGATAAATATAGAGGGCATTCTAATGTGCCGTGAGAACAGTATCTGGATAAATATAGAGGGAAATATTATTTGCCATGGGAACAATATATGGATAAATATAGAGTGTAATCGTATGGGCCGTTAGAACAGTATTTGGATAAATATAGAGTGTAATCGTATGTGCCGTGAGAACAGTATCTGCATAAATATAGAGGGAAATCTTATGTGCCGTGAGAACAGTATCTGGATAAATATAGAGAAAAATCTTATGTGCCGTTAGAACAGTATCTGGATAAATATAGAGGGAAATCTTATGTGCCGTGAGAACAGTATCGGGATAAATATAGAGTGCAATCGTATGTGCCGTGAGAACAGTATCTGGATAAATATAGAGGGAAATCATATGTGCCGTGAGAACAGTATCTGGATGAATATAGAGGGAAATCTTATGTGCCGTTAGAACAGTATCTGGATAAATATAGAGGGAAATCTTATGTGCCGTGAGAACAGTATCTGGATAAATATAGAGGGAAATCTTATGTGCCGTGAGAACAGTATCTGGATAAATATAGAGGGAAATCTTATGTGCCGTGAGAACAGTATCTGGATAAATATAGAGGGAAATCTTATGTGCCGTGAGAACAATATCTGGATAAATATAGAGGGAAATATTATGTGTCATGGGAACCATCTATGGATAAATATAGGGTGTAATCGTATGTGCCATGAGAACAGTATCTGGATAAATATAGAGGGAAATCTTATGTGCCGTGAGAACAGTATCTGGATAAATATAGAGGGAAATCTTATGTGCCATGGAAACAATATATGGATAAATATAGAGTGTAATCGTATGGGCCGTTAGAACAGTATCTGGATAAATATAGAGGGTAATCTTATGTGCCGTGAGAACAGTATCTGGATAAATATAGATGGAAATCTTATGTGCCGTGAGAACATTATCTGGATAAATATAGAGGGAAATCTTATGTGCCGTGAGAACAGTATCTGGATAAATATAGAGGGTAATCTTACGTGCCGTGGGAACAGTATCTGGATAAATATAGAGGGTAATCTTATGTGCCGTGGGAACAGTACCTGGATAAATATAGAGGGTAATCTTATGTACCGTGGGAACATTATATGAATAAAACATGTGTGCAATCACTGTGGTCAAGATTTTGTTTAGTTATTCGATAAAACTTTGTTCATGAAATTATGTTTTGTGTTTGGGGCTCTGGATTCAATGAATTCGTATAAAAAACATGTTTCAGTTTTATAAAATATAAGGTTCAATTCTGTCAGGTTCCTAAATAATAGAATATTGACGACGTTGGTGAAACTGAGAGATAGCTATGCTGAGTGACAGTACAAACACTTTGTTGGGGTATCTGGGAGATTTTTTTTACAAGTTAATGCATTGAAATTCAAGCTTTACTGTGAATAAAAGAGGTATATATCACCACCACCTTTAACAACGGTCCATTCCTATTACCTC
Organism: Timema shepardi; assembly: GCA_902151425.1. Classification (NCBI taxonomy): domain Eukaryota; kingdom Metazoa; phylum Arthropoda; class Insecta; order Phasmatodea; family Timematidae; genus Timema; species Timema shepardi. Next base: position 417,311 of record CABFVX010000167.1, on the reverse strand, counting down.
TTGCTTAATCGAGACCTTCTCACAGAATATAAATGTCAGGCTTATCCTCTAAAGATAGCTTTTATATTATATAAGTCCGTGTGAAGTTCGAATCCACTCTATCACAACCCTTTTCTCCGTAATGGTTAACTTTACACATATTTGAAAAAACATACCACATAGAATATTTAAACTAACTTATAATGATTCTAGCATCAGAAAGATATGGGAATGGATAATAAATTTAAGTATTGGTTTAAAGGTTTTTTTAAAGTGAACCTCGCTCCCTCCATGTCCTTATCGTTACTACAACCTTAACATTTTCTCTGGTCTATGAAGTTGAAATATCTCTTATAATTTATTTTTGGATTCAAAGTTGAGATTTTTATTTGGTGATCCAGTTAAACAGAAAATTAATGAATACTTAGTTGATTTTTATTATTATTGCGCATCTGGGCCACATTGTTCCTAGCCCAGTAGTGGAAAGATTAGCCAGTACTAATTTACTGTTGCCCAGGGAATTCTCGAATGTACTGATCGTATATTATTTCTGTGAAGGCTCTCTCTAAGTCCCGATTAGATGAGATAATGGTGATAGTGAGTATGAGGGTGTGGAACCAATGTAAAGACTTAAACTTAACCTAATCTTAACTAACCAAACTCTGGTGACCGTTGGGGTATTTCCCCATGGTAACAGCTGAAATCTAACCCTGGATATCTAGGCTCATTGCCATGTGTACTGACCACTACACCATGAGATCGGTTATGTTGACTAGTACATTATATCCATTGAGAATAACCATTTCTCACACAGTTTAACACGTCTGTCACGGTATATATTTAAGTTTAAAAAATACACCTTATAGTCCAGTTAACAAATAAAAAAGGGGGTGATTTGCATACAAAAACTCAAGGAGCTTTCATATTTAAAAGGGGCACGTTTTTCCCGTTCCTAAATGGTTTTTGAGTTTTCAACCTTAGCGCACCACCACTCGCTCCACCATCTTGAAAAAATGGAAGTCATAAATATTTTTTTTTACAATTTTTCTTTTCAGTTGATCGTAAAATCAAAATAGCTATATAAATATTATAAAAGAGACGATTTAATACAACTTCTGTAAAAATATTTTTTATGTTATTCAAATGGTTCTTGAATTTCAGAGATGCAGAGGGAAAAGCATTTCACGCTTTTGGGCGCTATGACTTTGCTTTGGCTGGAATTTATTGACCAATGTGTCTGTATCTTATGAGAGTATTGGGCGTTTCTTTATGGCAGTTTCAAAAGTGACCATTTGTTTGATATATTTAAATATTTTAGATGAAAGCGAAGTAGTTGAACATAAAAAGAGAGGTTAAAAAGCTCTAATTCCAGCATCAAAATAATAATAAAAAATAAAGCTTCTTGACCAACTTGATCAAAGTGATCGTGCAAAGTGTGTGCCAGAAGCGTTATAGTAATGAAAAATTGATATTGGTAGCTAATCATTGAGTTAGTGATGTGGTTCTACAGTCTTTGTTGTCAACGCCACAGCTATTGGCTACACCAACGTTCGCTTTCAAAAACCATTTTCTCCAATGCACTGAACGAATAACTGTAGAAGTTGTAAGAAAGTAACAAATTAGTTTGGCCAAACGATATGCAGTCTATGAATGTCGAAAGCTAAAGACATCACCTTGAAAGTGGCAGGAATTTGCAACAATCAAATGGGTCGAACTCTAGTCTACCATTTTTTTTTTTGCGTATGAAATGTTTGACTGGAAGAGAGATATATAGCATCTTGTTCGTTCGCCTTTGTGTATAGACATTTAGCAACTCTGTTGGCACATAACGTTGCTTAGGGTATACCTATGGCGTTTTTATACATGCCATACCAGCAATGAGATGATGTGATGATAGCGATTATGAAGATGTGAGGACAGCAGTGATCATAAAACTTACTTAAACCAAACAAAAAAACGCAGGTGACAGTAGTGATGATTCCCCTTTCGGGAAAAATACCCATAATACTAACCAGGAATCGTACCGGGACCCCTCGGTTCATATACTAGGTGAACTGAGCATTATACCACAGGGCAGGTGAACTGTATTAAACATGTCTTGTATTTATTCGTGGTGTATGCATGAAAAAATTGTACATTTTGCCATCAGCTTGACCGACTGGTTAGCAACGTAGATGAAGCGATGGAATTGATTTATTCTTAACTAAGCAAGAATTATGATTAATGTCAATTCTGTCTCAACGGCCCCGATATATGAATAGTCAAAGACATCTTGTTTTAGAAGAATGTTCTAAAGTTCTCCATTACACGCGTTAACTCCAGTAGGCAAACATGTAAATCTTTCCAGAGACTTTAAGCTACTCTGAAGAAGAAGAAATGGAAAGCATCAGCGAAACATTAATCTTGTGCGAAGACGACCAAGATTTGAAATCAAGTAATAGTTACAGAAACAGTGAATCAAATATGTCAGTCAGCCTATAACATCAAAACGGAGCAGATCACCGCAATGATTCTAAGGTAGATTGCATCTTTGGATTAGGCCTACCTGGGATACCGTTAAATAAACGCGCTAGTAGCTCAACCTCATAGTGGTGGGCAAATGAGTTGTTTAACAGTTGGTTTGTGTTGTAAGGAGTCAATATGCAATTACTAAACGATAGTTGATACACTCAGCTAAGATTAGAACCTTGCCCTTTCTGATACCAGCAAAACAGTATATGCAAACCTAACGACCATTAGGGAAATGTATTTAAAGTAAAAGGACCAACTAACTAAAGAGACGCCACGGGATGATTAGGTCATTTATTTGGAAAATACACCAGCAGTCACCTGGAGATAGGGTCATATCAAATTAAATAGAGTTACATTCGGGAACAAGCTCCGAGTTCTCAAAACAAGAGTCAGGAATGAAAGCCACTGAACACACCCTGGGGATTATTCCAGAAGTATAAATTGAAGATAAATTTTTTTAAGACAATTAACTTATATAAACTGTCAAGAAACCAAACATTTTGAAGACATTAAATTATGTCTATGTCTACAGCTCACGGTGACCACCAAGAAAGTCTACTACTCTGAAGAGATTGGTTTAAACTAGAATGAGTGTATAAGGAATGTTATGCTTTCATCTTTTCTCACTACAATTCCTGGGAGATTTTGTTAAATAATAAAACCGTTTTCTTTTCCCACAGTCTTGACGAAGTTTAAGTCTCCGCTAGTGGATACTGGCACTAGATAGTATGCGTGGCAAGGCGTGGCCTTAATGAAAGTTCTAAGAGAAACAACACCCTCAATTGACATCTAGCAGTGAAGGAAGTTCTCGGTGGCTAAACCTCACACCTGAACAAGCAAACTTGTGTGACACACTGCTCTAACCTCGCAAATCACAGTGGGCGTTTACACGTGTTATAAATGAGCTGTCCAGTGTTCCCAGATATTTTGTAAAAACATTTTACTTTATGCATTCCATTTTTAGAATGACCAGCGCGTGTCTAGAGGACATTTAGAACATTTCCATTAAATGAATTGACTGTATCTACTTTTCTCAAAAAACATAATTTAATTTCAATTTTTACCCGTGGTAGCACTGGATTATAGCATGCCTTGTCACTATATGTTAACAAATACTTTACTAGGGTGGCTAAAAATTGCTCGCCACCAGCTTTAACATTGTAAATGGGAGAAGTGTCCAGTGTTGTAAGTTTTTGTGTTGGTAAAACAAAGGTAACTCAAGCTATGGCTGCTTAGAGTCCAGAATTCTCCTAAATCTGGCCGCTCAACCAGATTATTAAACTTGAGAAAAGAGTATGTGGATGTGGAGCTATCTTCCACTCACATTGCCCGCAGAGATTGAAGATTGACTTTACTACTACTACTACTACTATCAATCACAGAATTGGAAGATGGTCAGACGTGGCACTATCAATGACCACCAAGGAGATTGAATTAGGTACTAACGCTAAAACCAGGGTTTATGGACTGATTATATGTAGTTTTATTTATTATAATTTTAACATATAAGTTACAAATATTATTATTATTATTATTATTATTATTATTATTATTATTATTATTATTATTATTATTATTATTAGCACCGCGTCTTACAACCCTTTCGGGTTATACGCACTTACGCTAATGTGTAATGTTAGGGTGATTGTGAGATGAAATGGAGGACCTACAGTTTAACGTGGGATCCGAACCACGGTGGAGGCCTGGCATTCCACACATTCACAAGATGTCTTGTCAGAGGTGAAGGAAGGGTTTGGTAAGCAGATAAACCTGTGCCGGGACCGAGGATTGAACCCCGGCCGCCAGCACAGAAGTCTGACACCCTACCCCTAGACCACCAGGTCACCCTAAGTTCCAAATATACATAATATGATAGTATTTGTTAGGGACTCATATGAAATTCCAAATTTAAACTAATCATCTCTTTTTTAAAAGCTAAGGCAATTTTATATTTCCAATTTAAAATTATTATTATTATTATTATTATTATTAGCACCGCGTCTTACTACCCGTTCGGGTTATACGCACTTACGCTAATGTGTAATGGTAGGGTGATTGTGAGATGAAATGAAGGACCTACAGTTTAACGTGGAATCCGAACCACGGTGGAGACCTGGCATTCCCCACATTCACAAGATGTCTTGTCAGAGGTGAAGGAAGGGTTTGTTAATCAGATAAATCTTTGCCGGGACCGAGGATTGAACCCCGGCCGCCAGCATAGAAGTCTGACACCTTACCCCTAGACCGCAAGGTCACCTCCAATTTAAAAGATTTATTTATTACCTAAGATATCTTGGTTATTTTCCTGCATGCTACTAGCAATACGGGCTCTCCGCATCTATTTGTGATAATGGTGTAGGAATGGGAAAGTTCAAATTTTAAGAAAATGTCCCAACAATTTTGTGGAGAAATAGTGGAAAATATTTTAGGATAAGCCAACCCTAGTAGCCTACACCCGGCTGGTATTTGAACCTTGACCTTAATATCTCCGGCCAATCATTTTAATAGAGCTTAATGCTTATTTCATATGGTCAGCGATACGGGTGTCCCCCATTATCGATCTTTTAATATTAACTGGTTCAAAAACTTAACTTTAGATACACACAAATAATTAACTAATTATCGACCTGCTTCAGTGGCCACATCACTCTCGCAATAGACTAGACTACCGATGACAGGGAGATAGGTGATCGAATCCCAGTAAGATTTAATAAGGGTGGATTTTCAAAAATGGTTTTCCACTTTCACCCCACACAGATATGGGTATATTTAATCTAAATTCAAACTTTCTCTACCCTTACTCATTAGAGTAGTTAGTACATAAGTGTATAACCTGAACAGGTAGTAAAAATAGAGATACTATATTTTTAATAAAGACTTATTCTAATAGTTATTGGATAGGAACATAACTTGAACTTAATAAACCTGCATTAGTTTGGAGAAAAGATGTAAAAACTAATGTGATAAATCACATTGATAAAACTAGCTCCAATATAATCAAAAAATATTTGATCCTTGACCTCCCAATACAATGTGAACCTAGCTCCTTAACCCTCAAATTATGTGACCACAAGTGAATGATATACATTATTAATAATATAAATTTGAACAATAATTTGAATCTATGATAATATTGCCTGAGGCGTAAAACTTGAATTTAACATGATAACCGTCCATAGGAAGATCAAGAATCATATCCCAGTCGGTTATGATGGATGGCTTTGCTATTTTCAATGTGGATCTCCCTACCTCCAACATGATAACTCTGGAGTATTTATTTTATGCTATACCTATACCCAAGGCCGTAGCCAGCCAATAATTTTATGGGGGAGGGGGTTTGGTGGGCACATCCTCCAATTGCTGGAAGCTATAAAAAAATTCTAAATGATAAACAGTTCCAGAAGCTCTCTGAAGTGGTTTTATTCGTTGTAAAATAACCCCCTAGCTGCCGAAGGCTTGAAAAATGTATAAATATTAAACACTCTTTGAAACTATGTGAAGTGTTTTTTATAGTAAAATTACCCCCAAAATGCTGAAGGCTAGGAACATTTCAAAATATGTAATATCTCTAGAAGCTCTCTGAAGTGCTTTTTATAGTAACATAGCCCCATAATTTATATTTGTATCTTAATTTTTATATTGTTTGAATCATAAATAAAGCCATATATATTTTGTTTATAAAATTTAGCGGGGGGTTTGAACCCCCAAAGCCACCCTGGCTATGGCCTTGCCTACACCTTCATATAAACTAATAATAGACGTTTAGGTCAACGCATCAATAAAACAAATGTCTTAAAATTTAATTTATGGATAACACTTTTCAAATAGTCTTATGAATAAAACTTGATCTAAAATATACTTATACAAATACTTAAAGATAAATGCGTCGTAGCAATTTAATTTATGATACTGAAAAGTTAATGGGCCTTAGGACATGAACTCATTAAGTAGCGATGGTGAAGTTGGTCAGGGTCCGTAGAAAAGTTAGCTGGCAACTTTCAAACTCTATGTAGTCGTTAAAAACAAAGAATTTGCCTTAAATTCAAGGTCCATGGACTTTATAAAGTTGAATGATGTGGCAGATATAAAGCAAGCTTTACGTTACAAGTAATCTACTTGAATTAATAGAGTTTGGAACTTTCTTACGATAGTTAAGTAACTTTTAGCTAATAGTACTCGTAGATTTGTTTTGTCTGCTGAATACCCACTGGAAATCCCTTAATCAGTATTTTTAAATAAAATCAATTAATCAAGTTCCTTTGTAATTGCATAGCCTTAATGGCTAAATAAACTAATTTTCTACACCAACATATATATTTTTAGCACCACGTCTTATTAACTGTTCAGGTTATGATAAAATATATTTTTTTAACATTTTAAAATGCAATAGAATATATTTTAAATAATTTCTATGCTTGTTTTGAGGATAGTTAAATTATGTTTCTTAGAAAATAATAATAATTATTATTATATAGATATTCACATGACTACCTGTTATAAGTAGGTCAAACTCGGGTAATTTCGCAGTATTACGGTTTATTGCCCTTGAAGTTCACATTAAGGACTAAATAAATTATACGACATTGGTTAAGTGTTAATAAGGTATACACTAACGTATTTAGAGCATTTACATATTTTTGTTGTCATTATAAATGTATCTTTAATAGCAACATTAAAAAGTATTAATTTTTGTGGTTTTTAAAGAACCCGTTTAATTTCGCAATAGTACCCGGTTAATTTCGCAAAACTATTTTAAAAGCTATTTTATCAAAATCTTCTAAAACTTTAAACACATAACTTATTATAATTAGATAAAAATACTATATACAAGTTATATTGTCAATGAAAAATGGTGTTTCCTTAACTAAGAAAATAAGTTATTTTTTTCTATTATAAAAAACACATAAAATATTTTAAAATTAGTATTCAATAGTAATACACCAATTAATATTTGTCATACTTCGTTACAATCTGCAACATAAATGTATGGAAATTTAGATAGTGTTTAAAATAATTTAAAAACAAACTATAAAGAAAAGCTCGAAATTCAAATCAGAGTCAGCCTTTGTGCATAAATGGCATACAAAATTCACACAGTAAGATTTTAATCCTTGACACTGCTCATGAAACCAGCACTTGCATTGTAGACACTGAATCGACGCTTCTCCACGACTGTCATCTTTATAATTTCCATCACAAGTAGAACATGTGCTCTCATCACCTTTAGGTTCTGGACGCGTTTGTTTGGCACGTTTCCTGATAGGCCTAGTTCCTGAAGTGGATGGAGTTGCCAGTGGGACGACAGAAGTTTTTGAATTAACATTCCTTTTTCCTGTTCTCTTTGTTTTTGAAGGAACAGTTACCGGATCATCAACATCTTCAGCTGTACACTCATCCCAAAAAATCCTCGAGAAAGTAGCAGCATTCTTTCTTTTTCTCCAAGATTTTATTAGTTGTGGCAATGGTAATAGGCCTACGTTCTCATGTTGAACATCTTGAACAGCACTCGGAATCTCACCATTGCTACTTACTGATTTATCCGCTGTTGTGAAAGCTTCGTGGACTTCTGAAACTTTCAAAACGTCATCACTTACTGCTACTCTGTTAAGTGGGAAAATGCCTGATTTTGAAAAGCCACTTGCTATGTTCTTTGGAGTAACAGATTCTTCCATTGCCTGCTTAAAGAGATGAAAGAAATCCTTTCTCGCTGGTTTATAACCACACGTTTTAAGGAATTCCTTAAGTTGCGTTTTCCAGCTTGCTTTGAGTGGACCAAAAACAGAAACGTCCAAGGGCTGCAGAAGATGTGTGCAGTGAGAGGGAAAAGTCAGGAAGACAATACCATTGTCTTGTTGATATTTGAGAGCATCTGGAGAAACGTGGCTTGAGTGAGAATCTAGTAGCAACAAAACAGGTCGAATTGGAGGAATATGTTCAACAAAGTGCTTTAAAAAATCTAAAAATAGTTCTGAATTTATCCATCCATTTTTTGACACTGCCACTTTACTTAAAATAGGTGCACCCTCCTTAAGGTTTTCTGTCAATCTTATTCCTTTAAAAACAAATAAGGGGGGGATGCAATGTCCTGATGCATTCACAGCTAATAAAACTGTGGTCGTTTCCCCCTTCTCCGCAGTTGATTGATTCTGAACACGCTTGGACCCTTTCGGTGAAACCACTTTGCTTGGTTTTGTTACAAAAGTAAACCCTGACTCATCTAAGTTCCAAATTCTGTTTGGTTTATCCGCAAGTCCTGTTTTACTAAAAACACTTTCCAATGAATCATAAAATGTGTCCAAATTAGTTCTTGTAGTGGCAGCTGCTCGATTGTAGGACAAATTTTCAGGTTGACGCAAGCTCAAACCATATCTCTTTTTAAATAAAATCCACCAGTCCCAGCCAGCTTTATCTGTGTCGTTTCCAAAAGGATTGCCTTGGGGACGCCGAGATGCTATTTAATAAGCATATTGCTTCACCTCACTTGCAGACAGTCCAAAACCTAACTCTTGCATTTGAATGACATAGCTTGCAAGTTTGGACTCTTCTTCTTTTGTTAGAAAAAACGGCCTACCCATCTTCACAACTGGCATGTTTGCAGCGTCAAGCGTTACTTTTAAGCGATCCTTGAGAGTATTGTAGGGTATTTTGAACTCTTTGCTACATTTATAGAGAGACCAACCCTCTTTTAAAACTTTATTTAAAGCTTTTCTCATATCACTATCATTATAACATTTTCCGTACTGTCCTCTTGGTTTTGACATCTGTAACATTAAAATATTTCTTGTAATGTTGACCATAATCCCGGTTATAGGCTTATTGGCTAGAAAATCTATATTTTCTATTTTTGGTTTTTGTTTAGTAAGCAATGAATCTACTCCTACAAACAAGATTTAAACATTTACTTTTAATAAATACATTTATAAAAAATTACAAGACGTTGAAAGCACTTGCAACTATGTTGGCTGCGAAAAAAACCCATAAGAAAAGCCTAACCGGCAACAAGGATTGACAGACTGAATTCTTTAGAAAACAATGCAAACTATAGCTTAAAATAACCAGTGTGTTGTAAGTAACAGAATGATATTAACAGTGGTACTTACATTCAACAAAATAATTTTTATATTATTCAAAAACCACAACACTGTTTAGCAAACGAACAAAACACACAATTTCATAACATTCAACTAACTATTTTCAAGAACAGCCGCTAGAATGCACCAAAATTAGCGCGAAAAATTGGAGTTGTTCTGACAGGTTCTGCAAACTAGTAGATTTTTTTTCTGAGCTCAAACTCTTCAGCTAACTTTGCAATAAAATAAATACAAAATATTGCGAAATTAGCCGTACTGCGAAATTACCCGAGTTTGCCTTACATATTTTAACAAAAGAACACTAGTATTGTATATCACCAAGCTCTTTAATTTAATTATCTAGCCTCATTAGATAGAATACATTCTTAATCCCTTTAATTAATTTATATTGAAATAATCTTTCTCTTGTCCCAAATAGCTTTCACATCTTACACAGCAATATCTTCAAACTGACATTTACAATAATTATCATTATAATACCTTTTACAATTCTCTAGTTGGTGAAATAATTTTCTTGCCATCATTAGTGAAGAATTAATTCAGCATTTATATAAACCCCATCAAAAGAATAGGAGATACCAATTATTATTGTCCAGAGTTATTACAAGTAAAAACTAATAAGGACAACATAGAAATTAAAAGAGATCCCGGACCGGTTAGAAAAACACAGAGCAAATAAAATATATAATACAAATAATAATCGTTATTTGATAGCACCCGCGTTGATGGGCACCCGGGTAAGGGCATCAACCTTGTCTGGACTGGCTTATTGATTATGAGAGTGTTGGGTTCAAACACCAGCCTAGTTTACTGAGGGTGTTCTTAAGGGCCGAAGCTTATTAAGAAAGATCCTGATGTAGCTTAGGAATTGGGGGGAGAGAAAGAGGTTACATCCCTTTTCAATACACTTTACAATATATCCCTATCTGTTGGATAAACTAATTAAACGTTTAAATATGATGTAAATCATCTGTTAACAATACAATTCTATTTAATCATCGGACATAAAGAATTTATTTATTGTAATGAATGGAACAGGCACTTCCTTTTTCTAAAAGTAGTAACTAATTAAATTTAAGAGTAGGCGGGAATTTATCTCCTCTTTACAATAACGCTTTCAAACTACGGACTTTTAAGACACCATTATTTTAGTTAAATAGGTGTAGCTTAATATTTTATTTACAACAATGATCCCTGTAATTGCACTTTGAGTTAAGATTCACTCCTTTATATTTACGATATCCTGACCTATGGGAGATAAATATTGAAATATTTTGAGATGGTCACCATTATATTCTAAAAAGTACTTGGTTAGAAGAATTGTCTGTCTCCTTAGGCGTTCTCAATGTGGGGGACACTAGCATTTATATATAGTCTATACACAATACACATTTACATTGATTATTGAATGTATGGATGTCGATTCCCACCAAAAAAAATGTTGATAAAGCTGTGAGGTATTATTTCGTAAAGGTCACTAAGCACCTGAACTGTCGCTGGGATATTTATCCTAAAAATAATGGGCACCCATCCCATTTAATAAAACTTTATATAATACAAGATAGCACACATATTAATGCGGCTAGATTCCATAGACATGGCCTAATAAAAAGAGTAGTGGGTAAGGAGTAAAACTTTCAATTAAAAGAAACGTTGTTTGTGTACATCAAACTAAATAATTGAGCTATACTATACCTATGAGTTTATTTTATCCAATAATACAAGTTTACTTAGTGAAAGGTTCGACACAATCATGCAAACTTTTCTTATAGTATATATCTCTATAAGGAAAACCTCTTTTCGCTTTATGAGGTAGGTGTATTATATTTGGACGAAGGTACAGGAAAGGTGGATAAAAACATATAAAAGGGACGGACACAATATGGTTTTTACAATGAAAAGAAGAACACTCTCCACACTTTACATTACTGCCATTGGACATGTTTCTATCCACCTTTCCTATACCTTCTTCCAAATATAATACAATTACCTCATAAAGCGAAAAGAGGTTTTCCTTATAGAGATATGTTATATATTCGTATCCAATGTCCTTTTCATGTGTTTGTCCTTTATGTTATACCTTTTACATGCTCCTATCTATGTATCATATCATTCTTTACATTTTTCTATTTTCTCTCTTTTGTGTTTATTTTTGTTTTCTCTTTTAGGAAGTTGTGTTGCGCGTTTCACACTCCTCCCTGATGAGTTCCGATAGAATGAAACCTAGGTCGGGCGATTGGGCGGTGACGAACGATTTTCTTTAAGAGGCAACTGTTACCTCTTTGTCCAATGGCAGCAATGTAAAGTGTGGAGAGTGTTCTTCTTTTCATTGTAAAAAACATATTATGTTCGTCCATTTTATATGTTTCTATCCACCTTTAATATACCTTCTTCCAAATATAATACATCTTATTGTATACTCGCATAATAGCTTTTAAAAAATTTAAAAAATGATTCCATTAAAATATTCCTAAGTAAGTTGTACTCGGAAATACAAATATAATAATCTTATTAATAAAAATATATATTCTCCATATAAAATGTTATTAAAATGGTTGATATATTTTATAAAATATTTCAAATGCTCTAAAATCAATTTATTTGTAAAATATCCTTAAATTATTTATCACCATCATGAACAGATTCCAGACACTGGCTGGGTCTGTTTAGAACATAAGCCTCTCCATCACCTTCATTCCTCCCATAACCTATCCCCCTCCACCTTGACCCGGTCCTCTCCTCTCATTATCACAATCCTCCTTATTCCATTCAGCCATCTGTCCCTTGATCTTCCTCCCAGCATCCTTCCATATCCTACATCCTCCTAGGCATCCTTTACCTCTTCATTCTTCTCACATGGTCATACCCCCTTAGTCGTGCCCTCTCTATCCTGTCCTTGACTGTCTCTTTACTTACTATTTCTCTTACTCCATCATTTCGCATCCTGTCAAATCTTGTCACACCAATACTGCTTCTCAGAAATCGCATTTCACTATCCTGTATTCTGCTCTTAACTTGTCCCTTCACTACCCCTCGTCCACATCAAGGGAGATGGGCAGTGGCACGAAGTAGGGGAGTGCCTGTGGTGGTGAAATACAGTGGGGAGCATGTATGCTCCGTGACCGCTTCGGTAGCCGTGAAGGCCCTGCAGGAACCCTTAAAAGTGATGGGCTATGGTGAAACTACGACAGGCCTGGCAAGCCAGTAGTGGATACATAAATGCTTTCAAAATAGGAACACAAAGCCTCAAATAATTTATATTTATAAAAAATGAAAATAGTTTCATAATTTAAAAAAAAATTGGTACCCATTTTAAAGTAATCTTAAAGACCATTTTCAGAAATTTCAAATTTTCTAAAAAATTTCATAGTGAACAACCCTTTAATCAATTTATTTTAGAAAAACAAACATACCTTATTATTTATCATGTAAAATAGTCTCTAAATACTAATTTTGAACCAAATTAATAGTAATTTTTAATCATTTAAGAGTTTTTACAAATTAGTTATTAGTATACTACTACTAAATAAAGTAATTGGTTTAAGGAAAACAAATATATAACAATTTTACTGTAAAAAAACAGCAAAGGCCTGTAAGTATTTCAAACGAAGTACTTTAGAGATATTCTTAAAATATTTCAAATTTGTAATAAATTAATCTTCAATAAACTACCATTAGACAAATATTTCCCTGATGAGCCAGAAAACCATTTAATTGCCATGTCATGCACTTCCCAGACATACAATTTAAGTAAAATGGTTGGAAATATTATTGGAAAATGTCAAATTCTTTAATATAAATCTTGAGTAAGCTACCCTTAAGGGAATTTTCCACCAAAAACAAGTATACAATGCTATCGGTCACGTCAAACACTAACTAAATATTTATTTTGAACAGAATTATTAAGGATATTTTCGAAAAAATTTGAAATTTCAAATATCACTGATCAGTAAGCCACTCTTCATATGACACTAGGATAGGGGGAAAACAAATATTGATGTGTGGTCATATAATACCTAAATATAGATTGTGAGTAAATTAATCAAACTGTTTCGATTCTATGCCTAGAGACAAACACAAAAGAATAAGGGGACATACAAATATGTAAAACCCACATTTTTGGGTTAAGGACTACATAAAACGTAAATATTCACAATAATATAGATGTAGAAAAATTGTACGATCACAATACTCGTACATTATTCTCCTTATATGAGAAATTAAAAATACTAATCTTAAAAAGATAAACATCAAGAGGCATATAAATTGAGAAAAACATATTAATATGACATCAGCTTACTGTCCTAAAGAACTATATGACACTCAAAAATTGAATTGACCTAAATTTATTTATCACATCATCGTAGTTAACAGACAAAGCCATTAGTATTTTATTTCGGTGAACAAAATCATGAATAATTCAAGGCACTGTTAGCTTAGTGTATTTCTTAGTTGTTTTTTTACATGATTCTAAAGAACGTTGGATTTATATAGGCTCCATTCATTTCTTCAATATTCTGAATGAACATTTTGTATCTTTCAATTAAGCGTATTGTCATCCCCTCGTTTCTGTATGTTAAATGTGTGGGCCCGGGTATCTGTCAGGATGCCCTTGGCTGAGGTTAAGGAAATATTTGTGTGGGTTGTTGATTGACATTAGACTTGGCTTTTAGAAGGTTTATAAATACTAAGATATCTATTACAAATGTGATGTTTAAAAGTTAAGTTAAAATGAACTTAGAAAATGTAAAGAAGCTAGTGACAAAATGAAGTGTTGTGAGGTTTACCCAATGGCATGTCTGAATGTTAGGTGGTCCCTGCACGGTCGTTGAGCCTGGTTCCCTGTAATCGAGCGGCAGCCCCAATTGGTACTTGATGAACCCGATGACCTAGCCCGCATGGCCCCGTGGCATGCAGTGTGACCTAGATTACGGTCTTCTGTAGTCAGCTAAGAGGGTCTTCAAAACTTCCCATTTTAAACGGGCAAATAGCCTGGTTTCTAGCTAAGGAATGTTGACACCACCTTTTGGATCAACTCCTCTAGTTTATTTTTTTTATCGAATCATCGTAGCAACCTCTTAACATTCGTTATGTCATTCGCCACTCACAATATATAAAGTTTACACAAACATATCTTTCAATTGAGGCCGTGTGGCTACAGTGTTTTAAAACTCATATTGAATACTGTATGATTAAATTAAAACGAGAATTCACTATTTTAGACATGAATATGTGCCTGGGCACAAGCCGTGATCAAGCTTATATATATTACAAACCTATGAAAGATATATTAATTATAAAAAATGCTGTGTCGTTGCCATTTTATTTTCATGTAGAATTTATAGTGTAATAAGCATTTTTTTAGATTCAATTGATAAATATATAGCTAAACAAATTTTGCATTGTAAGTAATTGGACCCAAAAATGTTTATTTAGATTAACTTCAAATTTCATGGAACGAATTTAAAACTAGCCAAGAAACGATATATTAATAAGTAAACCAATAAACAATAGCTATGGTATGCATAATCTTTTAAACGATTGGTAATACATAAGAGAGTATATACATTTTTTGACCTAGCTTACCCAAATATAATGATAACATTTTGCTATAACAATTAATTAGGTTATAATATCAATATCTAATTTTTACTTATTTTTTCTTCAAACTCAATTTAATTTTACTAAATGTTTGAGAACATATCAAATCCATATGTGGGTTGAAACAGGAAATGGAGTAGATGAATTAAATTTACAGGAAGTTACTGAGTGAAAATATAGCACACTGGAATGGATACGCTGAAGGATGTTAGGAATGTACAATATGGTTAAACGCATATTCCCTCACGTAGAGAGAGGTTTTAGTACTTACCAATGGGTCAACTTTGAGGCGTCGTGTGTGAGGGACGCTCCTCTTACTTCGGGCGTGCGGCAAAGCGTGGTGCAAGAAATTGAACTCGCTCCCAGACCCCAGCACCTGCAAAAAACCAATCACGAGTCAAATTTATTCTATTTCATATAGAGCAGTTATTTTTACACGAATCAATAACCCCCTAATGACTTAGAAACTAAAAATCGTAAGCTCCCTCTTAAATTTAACAAATACTATTATTATTATTAGCACCGCGTCTTACTACCCGTTCGGGTTATACGCACTTACGCTAATGTGTAATGGTAGGGTGCTTGTGAGATGAAATGAAGGACCTACAGTTTAACGTGGAAACTGAACCACGGTGGAGGCCTGGGATTCCACACATTCATAAGATGTATTGTCAGAGGTGAAGGAAGGGTTTGATAATCAGATAAATCTTTTCCGCGACCGAGGATTGAACCCCGGCCGCCAGCACAGAAGTCTGACACCTTACCCCTGGACCATTAACAAAACAAGTGGACCGAAGATCGCTCAGCATCATGCGGCTCCCAAGAAAATGTTCCCCTAATATTTGCTTGTACTGGACTTATCGGTTTATTTCCCGCGTTCTAGTGGTTAACATATTTGTTCCACGAGTTCACAGTTCGCTCTGTCACGGTGGCGTTGTGCGTAGCTCATTTTTCAAAGTTCTTTTCGATGAGGTTATATAAGACCTCCGTTTCGGAAATCCGGGACTTGGCTTTAGTTTTCTGTGTGGTACCCTGGATGCTGATGAAGATTCGTGTCACTCTGTTCCTGACTAACTGATATAATGTGAGTACAATGTGAATAATAACTGTTACAAGTAAGAAGATAAATAAACTTAATGTCAATTTCCCGTAGAAAGTGTTATTATTATATCTCTCTTTAGTATATATAGTACGATATAAGATTGAGGCACGGTTCTCAACGGACACTTAAGGGGGGTTACAGCTTCTAGCTGTATATCCGGATAATTATCCAGGTCCCGAGTTGAATAATGACGCCAGGAGTGGCTAAGGTTAGCTTACCTTGTTGGGAGCTAACCTAGGAGACCAGGAGATGTCCTTATGAGGAAAGAAAACCAGAACTTATGATAACCCATGTGGTATGTATCGCTTTAATTATATAAATAGTTTCAAGGAGGCCTCTATAACTATCCTACCTGCTATTGATTATTAAAACAGAATCGGATCCATGATATAAACCAAACCCTTGGTTAAATAATTATATTATTGCTCCTCTAGATTTTAACCACGCTACCCAAAGGAAACATTCTAGCAAGGAAAGGGAAGAGGGTGGTGACAATATTAAAACAAAATAAATGCAATCATATTATTGAATAGTGTTTTTTATCCCAACCAAATAGGCTGGGTCTATATTTGGACTCATTGAAAATGCTATATATCTTGTAGCTGTTCTCTTATGACTAATGACCACCAAAAACCAAATTGCTAGGAGATACGTAGAACATGTTCTTCAGACTTGTAGTCGGTGTCCATGATCATTAGCCACTGAATGGCGAACGACAGAATGTATGTAGAACAAGTTATCTAGACTTGCCACGGAATTTCTCTCAGACGAGATAAGATTCGTAGAACATGTTGCTTAGACCTATAGTCAGCCTCCATAATCTCTGTCCATGGAATGGCAAGAGAAAGAGGTAGTTATAGTCGAGATTGTGTCAAAATACTCAACTATATGTTCAACATATTGACTTTTATTTATACATTCTAGCTGAGAAATATACACACCCAATAATTTTTATGTGTACTTATCTCTACTATAGTCTTAGATAAACAAGCGTATAATCTATAGTAACGTTTTATTGCAATACATTTAATTTCAAAGGGACTTTAATTAAACTTTTAAGCTGGTTCACATTCTTATTGCAAATGGTTGAAGCAGAGTAAAAGTTTAAATAAAAAATATTTTACAATACTGTAAGTCATAAACGGAGGTCGTAAACCTCAGCATCAGTTAAATCGCGAAGATTCCCCCTGTGCTAGATATTCAGCAATCACTATTTATCTTCACTAAATAGCTCTTTGATGAACGGATGAGCTATATATTTGCATATAGAAGAGATGTCACCCACATCATTGGTGTAAGGACTAAACTTCACTTTACTATAATCTGACTCACCAGTGGTGGGGAGATCGGGGCTCGAATCCTGGCTGAGTTTACTGGGGAGGATTTATCTTAAATAGTTTAAAATCTCCCTTTTACATAAATGCGGGTACATATTCTCTATTATAATCTACTAATCCCTGTCCAACTAGTGTAACTAATTTTTGGTATTCAGAATGAGCTGTAATACACGGTGCACACATCCAGATCTATGTGATATTTGTGCGTGCTGGTTTCTGACACGTTCGTACCAATATTACTGGTCATGGGTACTAAGTTTCACTAGGGGTTTACTTAGCTTTGTACTATCCATGTGGCTTGCCGATCTTTTATACAAGCTTTCTTTTCGCACCACGTATTATTAACCGTTCGGGTTGTACGATTTCTATCACACCTAATGTATGTGTACGTCCAGAACAAAAATAATTCCCTTCCTATTTACTTCCCCATATAAATAAGGCCATTTATAAACTTTGTACAGGTTAGTGTTTGAATTTTAGCCGGATATTTTTCTGGTACTATCTTATACCTTCACGCCAATGAGATACATCTTCTCTAAAGTTACACCTTCCTACTGCATTCTCCGCAAGTGAGAATAAGTAGATAGCCCGAATGGTTACTAAGAACTATAACAGAAATACATCATGGTTTTAAACGTGCAAATAGCAACATATTATCTCCTATTATATAAATATATTTTAATTGTATTAGAAGACTAGGGAGTGTAATCGGAACCAGAAATGATAAATAAGATTTACAGTTAATTTTAAGGAACCAGATCTGAAACAGGAACCCTAAATTTAAGTTGTTGAAGAACCTGAACCAGTATTGGAATGACATATATTTAGGTTCATAAAGGTTCTAATTAGTTTCTAGATTGTTTTTAAAATTTGCATTACATGCCCTTCTTTAACTTAATATTAAAAAAAAAATTCTATTGTTCCTTTTCTCATGATTCTTAGTCTAAGTGGGATGTAGTCCTTTATATATATACAGTAGATAACTGTCAATTTGTTGTACACTATTTTTAGTATTTTTTCCTCTTTACGAATTTTATAATGTAACTATTAACGTAACTATTAAATTAAAAAATTAAATAACCTAAACTATAACCAGAACCTAATTAAGAACCAAAAAAGAACCGTCACATACGTATATAGTTTTCTCTAAATGAAACTAGAAGCAGATCCGATAAATATTTTGGTTTGACCCATTTATCATAGCATAATATATCCGTATTGGGTGTGGAAAAGGTGATAAGTCACAAACCTATAATTTGGATAAAAACTAATTTTAAACTTCTGAAAGATATGCAAACTATATGGAATGAAATATTAATATTTGAAAGTGGTGATATACACGATTATACAGTTCTGTATAAAATATGGTATTGTACATAATGGCCATTTCGTAATATTGGCTTATGTAATATAATTTGTAAAAAAAATTGCATAATCATTGTTGACATAACACATTTTGCACATCTTCATGCCACCCATCTTAATAGCGTTTATGCATAGTTAAAATTTGAAAATTAATATTCTAACGTCATACACAACAGGAATCTTCCCTAAGATGTTTCAACCATGATTAATTTTATTTGTAGGAAGTTAGCACTTATCAACTCACAAAGAATCATCGCCATCCTCTCTTCCTTCTGCCATTGTATCTGGATGAACATTTCTGGCTGATTTTGATGTCTCCAAGTCCCTGTAGAACTGGTGGATTACAGGAGAAACAAACTGTAGAAGATCCATTAAATCATTCTTCTTTCCGATTGTAATTTCATTAGGTCCAAAGTAATTCAGTTGTGGATATATATGTATATTGATTCTTCTCCTAAAACTCACTGTTTTGAATTAACATTTTTTTTCTATTGCTGTATTGTAATAAAGTAGTCCAGGATGTTTCTTTTCAAAATTTAGCCACATGAGCTGTCTCCAATTTGCAGCATTACCATCTACATCTACATTGCGCAGTTGAAGTGGACCTTTCAATAAAACAGCAAAGTTTAAGAAGTCTTCTCGAGTCATTTCTTCCACAATGAATGGCTTCTTTTTACCAGTCTGTCGGATTAATTGCGCCCAGTCACGGGAATATTCAATGGTGCCATTGTACTTTTACTTTTTCCTCTCAATCAGACTATGGTCTGAATGTGTGTGTCCAGACATAAATAATTTGTGATCAATGGTATGTAAAGCTGGAGAATGTTGTAATGCCACCATGCACATAACAGCAATGTGGCTGTTTTTGTTTTTTCCATCACATGTGTCCATGTACATGGTTAGATTCTTAATTGTGGGCTTCGGGTAATTGATTAGAAAGCTGTACAAAGATGAATCAAATTCATTAGCCCCCCTCCCAGCTATTCCGTAATGCCACAGATAGCAATATGGCTGCCAATCATCACAATCATGCGCAGTAAGATTGTAGGTCCAAAGCTGTCTTTTATAAGAGGCAACAGAACTCTGAACATAAGGTGTTGGTAAGCACTGCTGCCTATCAAACGTTATTGTAGTATTTGATTTGTTACAATTTGACAATATTTTGTGCTTTTTCTTGGCATTATAAGTAATTTAGCCAATTTATTATGTTCATCTAACTGTAGTTGTAAGTCAGTTGTGTCACACCCTGTCTTGATTGGAAGAGCCAACTTGTCACAAGTATCCCATGTGTCAACTTTGGGTTTTTTAATTGCAAATCTCATTTCATGGAATTGAGATTCAAAAAAATTATATCTGAGCACTCATTCTAGATTACGAAAGCCGCGACTGTGACGGACAAAAAAAAGTTAGGCGATAAGCTGTTGACCTGCAAATGGTAGTCAATAGTGGTCTCCTGTTCTTTGTTTTCAAATTTCAATAAACGATATTTATTAAAAAACCACCACTTGGCTGCTTTGTAATTGGCGGCATATTATTACAAAATACAAAGTTTGTTTGTTTGCTTCTTTCATTTTCTTAGTATTAGTGTGCAATGTGTTAAGTCATCGCAAATAGTATTATATGAATGTGGATACTGTGTTATGTCACATAAAAACTGGCATAACACATTTTGCACAGCCACATAACTGATTTTGATAAACTAACACATTATTCACAGATACATAAACTCTAACAATATGGAATCTTGACTTAACGCACTACACACACACACACACACACACACACACACACGTTCCCCGATTTTTTCTGGTTCTGGTGTATGTGAAAACTTATTTTATGTGATTTGGTGATTTAACACATTTTTCACACCCAACACAAATATCTGCTCCAAAATGAGCGAACCTACGTCAGAGTTGAATATAAAACAAGTGCTACTCGCATATTTCTGTCAGACAAATAGGACGTGATCAATAAAAGGAATGACGCACGTAACCAATAGTTGACAGTTATCTAGCGAAAACAATGCTGATGGCTGTTTAGTGAAGTAGAGCATGAATAAGTGTTGTATTGATGTAAACTATTAAACAAATAAACCAGACTACACGCGAATAAATAGTTTGTTTTGTATTTAATTACCGTGGAATTAATTGTAATGGGACAGTTGCATGTTGGTATAATAGTCGAGCTAGGAGCTTGTTTTATTTTCAGAGAGAAAACAAAAGTTTGCTGTTGGTTTTAGCACTGTGAGTAAAGATAGGACAAACAATTGACTTTCTTCTCCTAGATCACGTATCAAATGTACTGTAAGCTGTAACATTTGTGCCTCTGTTAACGTCATGGTTATAGATAACTATCTGCAACAGTAGACACGTGGCTTAAGTTCTCCTATTGTCTGGTTAACTCAGTGATATAGTGATGGTGGCTCAAACCGTCGTCCGAATACACATTTAGTTTTGCTCTCGGGCACACCCAAGGACCTTTATTTCAATTCTTTTGTTCACAAAACTTGCCAACATTCGTGATCCGCGATATTATGGAAGGCTACGAAGTGTTTTATTCCTTTAAACTGAAAATGTAACTTAAGCTAGCTACATAAATCAAATGGTAAATATTTTAAATATTTAGCACCGCATCTTACTACCCGTTCGGTCTATACGCTTTAAGTACTAATTACTCTAATGGATTATTACTTGGGAAGGTTGAATTAGAGGAAGTGAACCCACATTTGCGTGGAGGGAGAATTGAAAACCATTTAGGAAAAACCACCCCCAGTTCACCCGACCGAGATTCGAACCTCGATCTCCCCGTTTTCAGCAGTCGAGCTTCAACACGACAAGCGCGTTAGCCAACTACGCCACCGAGGCGGGTTATATTTTAAAGTTGATGACAATGGCTTTACATATATAAAGTATATATTATATTTTTTTTGCCATTGTACAGCAATAATAATTAAATTTAAAAATGTTAAGAATAGTCAAAAAAATAAAGAAACCTTAATGGTAATTGAATAAATTGAAAACAATAATAAATTATATTTATTTTAAACTGTATTAAAAAGCTCAATTAAAATTGCTTATTTTACAATTAAAGGAGAAATAAACATCAGTCAACTAAATATAATAATATATTTAAATAAATGAGAAAATATTTGTTCTTTGTAGATTTTTAATTTTTAATTTATGTTTTTAAGGTATTTAACTCTTTTAACCGTTCTTTCTTAGTCATGTATTTTATACCGAGAAAAAAAGTGTATAACCAATTAAGACAAAAAAATATTAATTTCGCATGATATCCTTCTTGTCATATTTAATTGTATAATTTAACGAAAACATAATGAATTATTTATATTTTAGCTCTAAAGATATACATATGTGTTTAGCTGTTTTTCAAAACCGTAAACAATTAATTGCCTATACAATTAATGATTGTAAGTTTAAAAGATATATGCATATAATAACTGAGTAGTTAAACTAAAATGAGACGGGAAAGGTTACAACTACATTATTGCATTTATTACTAACACGGCCTATTTGAAGGAGAATGGTTCAACATATTGGTATTTATCCTGCAAGTAGTAATTCTGGAGCACTAGAATCACAAAAAAAAGTATCAATAATTTTTAAAATATTATGGTGTGACCCTACTAAAAACATAAGTTTTTTTAGGCTGGTAGATCTATGTTTCTCACATTCTATATTAATCTCATAGCTGCGAGATTTTGCAATGCTTACCTCATTTTATCGTGAGATATATCTTTTAAAAATCTGGGAATTATAAACTTCTACAATGTGTTTCAGTTCTCTAGCCGAGCCTATAAAGTAATATAATAAATAAAACACTGTGACATAAATAGTAAGCGTTAGCTAGAGTTAATTTTAAGCTAATAAATTATAATTTAATTCTAATATAATCTACACATATCGTTTTATGCTAATAGCCAGGGCCCGGAATTTGATTAAATAAAAATTATAAAATACTAAACTATAAATGACCTAAAGATTCAAAAATCTTACTTCAATTTTACAAAAAATTAAACTAAAGATCCAAACAAAATTCTTAATAAATTCTCATGACTAAATCAAATAAGCAATTTACACTAGCCTTAAGTTTAAAATAGATATATGCAAAGATAAGTCTTTAACAACCATCTCTTGCATTCTGATAAATAAATTACATTGATTTACCAATTGCTTCAGGAGAAGATCCAGCCCTTCTCATATAAAGCCTTTCCAGCTTAATTGTATAGTCTCACTAGGAATATGTATCTTACAACCAAACAATTAAAGGGGGTGAAAAGTTAATTGCCTACATTGTCTTATCATTCCAGCCATTTTATGATAGAAATTAATTTTACGGTATCTTAAAATAGAGATATCTATAAAAATATTGTAATATTTGTTAAACAAAATAATATACAATGTTGCATAGACAATCCACCAAAGATGATAAATGTAATCATATAAACATTTAAGAAACATTAAGAAAAGAGGAATATCTCTTTCCTCCAAAGCGAATGACAATCAATTTAAATTTTAAAGTACTGCATAAAAAACTATATATATGTTTCCTTATGGCACAGATACCATTGATTTTATAAAATGGTATTTCAAATTAAAGCTTTCTATTTTTAATAAAACTACAAATTTATAGCGATAAGCTATTTTGTATCTCAATAATTTCAGAGATATAACCAAAATTGGAAATTTCTGAATATGTAAGGTATCCTTAAAAACATTTTCATGAGAACACAAGAATAGCCATTTTGTTTGTAATGTTAAACGAATTTACATCCATTACTGTCTCCAGCCTGTATAATGTTTTTTTTTTTATTAAAGCCACATATTTTCCACTAGCGGCTAGCCTGTAGTAGCTTCATATGCCTTATAATCGAGATAAAGTAGGAATTATATTTTAGTATCTATGCATTTCTAATATATTTATTCAACATAAATGCCACAAAACAATTCAAAAATATCTATAGAATCCTAATATGCCAAAAATTAGCCAAAAATTGTTAAAATTGACACAAAATGAATAAAAGATGACATATAAAAAATGCATCTATTACCATATCATGGACAGAATTTATGTGATTTACATATAAATATTGTCTGTGAAGTATAAAAAAAATGACATGTCATCAAAACCCAGGCCCAGCTCATGACTAATTAATTAATCGACATCGTTTCCATTACCACATTAAATCTCTCTTTGTACTCAATTTAATCCTATAGATTCTCCTAAGCTTAAATCTATACATTTAAATTAAAACGCTTTAAGCAACCCTACGCTATTATCAATACTTAAAAATATTTTCCGCTGCTCCGATTGAAAATCTTAACCTGCTAGAATGTAAATCGACTTGTGAGCGTTATAAGCTATTGGCAATCAATTTACTTGCAAAAAAAAAGTTTCATTAGCTACTACTTTATTGAAACACATCTAAAATTTCTTATTGCGCTTTAATTTATTTGATAAGAGAAGAGGGTGAGGGAATTATTAACATTCTATAGAAATAGAGTTTTAATAAAGTTCGAAACCTTAAAGAATTAATGTACTGCACAATATAGAGTTTCTGGATATTTGTAGGGTTTTATAACTATAACGTTAAAGCGAACGTTATTAACAACTTATTTCAAAGGCTATAAATTAGGGGGATAGCTCTAATAAACACACATTGTAGGGTACTTGGATTAAATGTCATCATCCTTATCTATTCTGGTTCTTCAAGTGATAGGTATGCTGGAGTTGTTCAAATACATACCTGCCAGAAGTAGTTTAGTGGTAAAATTGTTTTTACTAACGAGATTTATTGTCTTCCTTTACGAACATTTTGGGAAATTTTTCCATAAATTTCCTTCCTCGTCCATGGGCCATTATAGTGATTGAAGTTATTTTATCCCGGATGGGTAGTAAGACTTTGTGTAGTAAAATCTAGAGGAAATACACCCGTATAAGAATGGAAAGACGTGAAAAACCGCCTCTTTCTCCTGGCACAAGCTAAAACCTAGGACTCCGTAAAAAAAATCAAATCAGAATATTTTCGATATCTAATTATTCATCTGAAAAATCGCATGATATGGCTACTATTCAGACGTTAAATTTAACATTAGTTAGTTCGTTTCTTGTTAATTCCTCTTTTTGTTCACTAAGATTAAATCCGGGTAGGGACAGAAACTTAGATTAGTGACCACGATATCTAAGGAGTCTGTCTTATTTGCCTCTGTTTTGAAATTGATATTTTGATTTTAATTCTTCTTTATATAGTAAATAATTATTTTTAAATGAGACTTTCAGTATTTTATTAAAACAGATTTTTATTTAGTTTGAAGGTTATTACAGGTTACTAATATTCCAAACAATTTTGGCCGTAGATTTTACTTAATTTACTCTAAATATAAATAAAACTGATGTCAATAAAATACAGAAAATGTAACGTTGGCACTGAAACAATTCCATTTTTAAAACTTGCACATCTTTATAATTGAATCGATTTATTCATAGTCATGAAAGTATAAGGATATATTCTTTGAACCACGATTACTCATGGTAACTAATTAAATATATACTTAATCTACCCTGAGAGGTACCAAGCTTACCTCACTTGGTTCCACTATGGTGTAGTTTAAAAAATAGTGACATGCGTCATCAGTCAAATTGCCACTCAGAATGAAGGTAATTTTCATATTTATATGACAACCTATAGATCTACCAGTAAAGCTTTATATTACTTATTATATTAAATATATATTCTTATTATGTCATAACATATGTGCTTCAAGATATGTTTCAGAAAAACATATCAAATTTGGTGTAGTAATCTATCGCCTTTAAGAGGGCAATACGACCCTCTTTCTTCACTCCTTGAGTTGTTACTTACGACATCGCCTTAAATTGCACCATTAAGATGATTACTTTTTTTTACCCCTCTTTTGACCTATTAAGAAAGCTTTTATTTTTGCGACCCATTTTATTCGTAACACTTGCCAATAAAACGGTACAACAGGGTCTCAACTCTTATGAGGGATCTTAACAGCAACTGAGCGCGCTGAATACTCCACTTAATAGATAATGTAACGATTTTTATGGTATTGGAACACTTTAGCTATAAATAGTTTCTTAAATTATAGCTAAGTGTTGGAAGTACTTCACCCAATCTATAGTGTTTTTTTTATGTATGTTCTGTTTCGATGAAATCTAGAGCACAGAGGGGGATTAAACTTATTTGGTTTGGACAGCTACAAGTTTTAATTGGTGCCTAAATTGTGTTAGTGTTTAGTGAAAGATTTAAATATACGGTTTCTCCACTTAGAAAAACTTAGAAAAATAAATGTTTTTAAAAGACACAGAATGATTCCTATAAAACTAGAACTGTATAATCGCTTTTAGATCACAATCTTTACATGAAATATGATAATGTAGAATAGACTAATATATTGATTCAAGCTGAATTAAAGCTGACGTATCAAGTGCTGAAAGTGACCGCTGTGCTCTCTCAGACACATCTGGATGCGGTCAAATATTTGGACTTATAACTAGAGGATGTTTACATAGTAGTTATCAGTATTTCCTCATAGCCATGGTCAAACATAAATGTTAGTTTATACAGTTCATAATATATGTCTTCACAAAATTTACACAAATCTCTAACTCATAAAACATTTTGAACATACTTTAAATCGGATTTAATAATTTATTTTATCTATCAGTCTTAGTTAAAATAATATATTTAGACAAAGTAACATTTATGCCTTAACTATATTTTAAATTAATTAAAAAGAGTATTTAAAATGGTTGGGACAGTGCCGAAAATATATCTATAAAGTATTCAATAACTAGTATTATGGTAATTTTATCTTTAATATAGATGGGTACAAATGATATTATGTAAGCATCTATCAACATTTGATTGGGCACAGTTTAACCTTACAGCCCCGGGCTGCTTCGCTCCAACCTTTGGAACTTTAATGGAGATTTATGTTATAGTAGGCCTACTCAGTAGTTACATAAAAATATTGCCCTATCAAGGTGTAATAACATCAAGGATTAATAATATTAAATTCCTCTGCCTTACTACGTTCTCAATTATTTTGGTGTTTTTTCTTTTGGTAGTTAAAATGTAAATGTAAATGAGGGAATAGAAAGTGGTTCTAGCACTATTTAATGTTATCAGATCTTCTCTCATAAAAACAATGGTGGCATAAATTATCAGAGTGGGATAATCTTATCGCACAACTTGAGCACTAATATTACCAAAGGTCTCATTAATTGCACCATTATGGTATTCTTACAGCAGCACTTAGAGAATTGAGATGTTTTCACAAAAAATACTATGTTACATCCATCTCCAGCTAATAATTGACCTTAGGATCGATAAATTGGGACGTAGATATTCATTGATTGTCAGATTAACTGTGGACTTTTATTACAGTAAAAGGTAACTATGAAATAGTTGCGTATTCATCCCCTTTAAAATAAATCTTGTAGTATTGTTAAAAGCTATAAATTAATATGCAAAATTTTAAATAGTTTTTAACTTCCAAAACTTATAAAATGATTGTAATCTGACTATAGAGATATGTTCCTCTGTAGTGTGATGTAATTACTTTAATCTCTCTTAGTTACAGAGGTTTACTCGAAAATTATTCAAATATTCTTGGCTAGGTGTTCCATTACAATAGATCCCTATTTGAGTGGTTTCTATTATTTTCATATAACATTCACACATATGTACATCTACACATCTAGCACACATCTAGAAAATTCGTCAGTATTGTTTAGTCTAGTTTTCTGGAGACAAGAAGGTCCATGTTTGAATATCGGACGTGCGTACTGAGCTATATTTTCCCTAAATAGTTTTCTGTTCTCCCGTCACGAAACTGAGGGTGCGTGTCCTATAAAAGTCTGCTTTCCTTGTCCCCATCTCCTTGCTGTAAGTATGGAGACATCCCAAATGGACGATAAGACGCAAAGCAAAAATAAACTATAGATTTATTTTTTAGCCATAACAGGAATTCAGCCTGGGATCCTCACCTTGATATACACATCTGACAAAAATATGATGGCACAGTTAACGAACGATTTAAGATATCTTTAACATTTGAAGGGGGTCCTATATTTTTTACAGTGGAGTGTACATTTAGAGGGACCTAACTCTTGGTTTCAAGGCCCCATTAAACTGCCACCGACTCTCAGTTAAGCTGTATTTATCACCCCTTTAGGGTAAATCTAGCTCCCATTCCCAGCACTGTCACACATCCCTTAGCGTGGGAATAGAGAATCAGATACATCCAATCTGATGGAAGGAAAGTTTATAGTGGAAAGACGGGGTGCTGGGGGTTGCAAAAGTTAGCTCAAGTGTCACCGCGGTGACTTATTGGGGTGACGTCCCTACTGTACTTGGGAGCTCAACGACGTAGGAATATCTACCAACTCAGCAATGTGGTATTCGTATAACTTTTAGGAAACCTTTAAGTAGCTATAAACTCACCACGGTGCTCACATGGTCTAAGACGTCACTCTCACAATAAACTTGACCTCCACTAATGGGGAGATCAGTATTCAAATCCCGGTCGGGTGTAATGAGTATGGTTTTTTCCTAAATGGTTTTCCATTCTGCCTCCACTAAAATGAAGGTCCATTTCCTCTATATTTAAACTTACTCGTCCTTAACACATTAATGTAGCTATTACATTTGTGGATAACACGGGCGGATGGTAAGACATGATGACAAAAAAAAGTAGTTACAAAATAAAATATTTTTTATTTAGCTTTATCATTCCAAAGCTAGTTTATAAGTCATATTTGTAAGTAATGTTTGTTTCACAAAGTAAGCTTAAAGTACCATAAACTAAAAAATGGGAATAAATATTTGTAACTGCTACATTTTAACAAGAGGGCTATTAATGTCTCAATTTTAGGGACCTGAATGATGAAGGTATCTAAGAGAAAATGTACCCTCATTTTTATGGAGAAGGGAAGGGAAAACTAAAGTAATAAATGGCTAAGAAATTTACTTTCATGGCCATCTGGCCATTATTTGAGTCTTGACCTCTCCATTACCAAGCGTCCAGTTCACAATCCTGTTAATGCAAGCTGGATGCTTTAGACTTTAGAGTTGATCTCGTACTAACCCTAGTCAGTACTGAAGCCTCACTTTTTAAAGTGATACCAGATATATCCTAAAGCATTTATATCCGTTTTTTTAACATAATTATTAGTCTTTTGTTTTCAAAGACTTTATTTGATGCCAATGTATATTTATAGCCAGACATGGGCTCACTCCAGAAAAAACATTATAATGGATAGCTTTTTTTTATTATTATTAGCACCGCGTCTTACTACCCGTTCGGGTTATACGCACTTACGCTAATGTGTAATGGTAGGGTGATTGTGAGATGAAATGGAGGACCTACAGATTAACGTGGGATTCGAGCCACGGTGGAGACCTGGCATTCCCCACATTCACAAGATGTATTGTCAGAGGTGAAGGAAGGGTTTGGTAATCAGATAAATCTGTGCCTGGACCGAGGATTGAACCCCGGCCGCCAGCATAGAAGTCTGACACCTTACCCCTAGACCACCAGGTCACCGGCTATTATTTTTAAACCAAATAATTAAATGATCACTATAAAAAAGATCAACAAAAATAAATAGGAACTAGAAGCTAATCATAAATTGAGATATGGAGATTCTTTTAATACTACCCTCTATAATGGACAAAAGGTTAAATGCAGCAGTGGCGGAAATGGATTTATTGTGCTAATAAGTTTATTTAAACTTCAAACTTTACACCGTGAACGGAATCCCAAGTGATAATTAATTGCCTCTTTCTTGTTCTGCCTATTTACATAGAAAACTGTCGTGCAAGCGCAGATAATAGTTTCCAACCTGCTTTGTATCCATTGTCGATTGAGAAAACGAATGGCCTAGTGCGTTGCATTAAAGACTGAGCAGTATGAGTATAGAGTACATTAATGGTGTATGTTATTAATTTCTCAGGTTTGTTTTTTCCTTCTAATTTTTAAATTTACCGACGATAACAGTGCATACCTCCCTTTTATTTATAGCCACCAGGGTGGATCTGTCGGTAGCCGAACAAGATATAAACTATCAAATTTAATAGTTTCACAAAAACAATTCACATAATTTAATATTTGCATATTGTGATCATTAGATCGTTCGATTTTAGAGGTTAGCTCTACTAACTGTTGAGCCTGGTGTCTCATGATTTATCCTTCATGTATTAACTAGTTCAGAATTTTTTAAACTGTGCTCCATGGAGACCTTGGTCTCCGCCTTGGTTATCTATAGGTCGATAAGGCAGTTTTAGAACGGTCAACCATCTTGGCGACTATTATCAATACAAATAGCTATAAGTAAAACTTGTGCGTAATATTGTACTAGTGCCGATGCCAATTTTCAGCCCTATTTATTAAATACAAACGCATGTTAAGAAGTGCTACATTATCACATTGATTAGTATTCTTCATATCTTTCAAACAAAAGTAAAATTTAAAAAAATACTATAATAGTTTTGAAAATTAGTTTTTAAAAACGAAATGGTATTAAATTGTGTTTTGAATAAAGAATGAATATTTGGAAAAGAATAAATACGCAGGATTGTTTCAAAATAAAGGTTAAATATTTTATTTTCTTAACCACAAATGATTTTATCAATTTAACCTTATTTTTGTTGGTCACTTAACTATTCTTCCCAATGTGCAAAACTTTAACAGGTAGTAATTAATATGCGGAACTAGAAAAACTATTCTCAAAATAAAAAACGATCGTGCAAGGTTCACGTATATACTTATGGTAGCTCATTCACTCGGTTTTTTCAGTAATATTTGCCATCTTTGTTTCAGTATAAGTTTATCTATTAAATTAACTGATATAAAATGAGGCACTACATTAGTTAAACTTTATTATCAAAAATCTGGGGATGCGTCCCGCAATCTCTCAGCTCAAGAAATCCACATCAAGTTGGTGCTAATGCTGCGAGTCAGCTCATGTGTGGTTGTGGCTAGAAGGAGGTAAACACCCTAGACATGTTTTAATCTAGAGTACTTATCTCTAGCAGAAAAGGCTTTAGATAAACAACAACGAGATCCTAAGTTTGCTTTGCCACGACGCCATATTTACATGATAGTTAACATTTGTGATTCGTACCTTGATAGAAGTATTTCTTGAATACAATGTTTTGGTTAGAGCCCATTCAAGGTGACTTTGAAATTTTTGAAACGTTGTTCATATGTTTAATTAATTCATTTAATACTGAGGTTATTAACTGTTTAATATAAGTGATAGGATGAAGAGGGTAATTTAGAGGACATTTATCCATATTATCGTGGGTAAAAGATTGGAAAACCACCAGGAAAAGCCATCCACAATACTCCTGAGAGAAGTCCTGATGAATTGAACCACCTGGCCACTGGCACGGGTTTATATTATATTAAAAACAGTATCAACTTGCCTCGCAAATATATATGTACACTTTAAGAGTTGGTTCCAATTTATATTACGGGGTGGAGATGGATCCTCTCCTGCAACGGTGAACATGCAGACAAGTAGTCATGTCTGGTTTTCCACCGGCTGAGAGGTTAGAATTTGTTTCTAAACGGGTGTATGGAGGTATTTTCCTCCGTATTGACTCACCCGTTGTCCCCCTTAAAAATACAAGTGCATTTCCTCTCCATTCTATCTTCTAAAGTTATATTTCATAAGTGTAAATTGTGGATAACACGACCCAGAATTAAAATTATGTGCATGATGCAACAATTATTAGGCCTATTACTGAATATAAATAATGGATCTAAAAAACTTCATAAACATTTTGAGTGGTAGTACAAAATTATGATATTTTTGAGTGATTGCATCTAAGTCTAAAAGAGAAGCCTTTAAAAATATTTGAAAGGTCAACGTCCACTTTTATATTTTCCACATTAATGGCGTAATATTTTACTTTTTTTTATGGCGATTCAATAGTGCCAACATTCGCGAAAAATGTATACATATATATGAAAATAATAATTTTACCCTTCTATGAAGCTTGATAAAACTCCAGAGAATGGGAAAGTATCATTACAGTCAATGTCCCTTCCACCTCTGTTATTGGTTGGTTCAGTTATCACACACAATGTGGGTAATCCGACCTTTTCAGAGAACCTCATATTCTGGTGCAATAACTTGCCACGCTGGAAGTATCATTAATTTCGTCTATGGAGTAAAATAAGAGCCTTTATATATTAAATCAATAGTGGCACAAGTCATTAATATGTATATATAAGCAAAAGTTATTTATTTATTGGTAGATGTACAGTGGTGAAAGTCTTTAATATACATAATATTATGTGTATGACGTGTTATGCTAATGTTTTAAGCTATGAATGTTGTTCTTTTATTATGTACTTGAACGAATTTAAAGATATTTCCAGAATTATAAGTTATTGCAACAGAAATATTTGTATCATCACGTCTTACTACCCTTTCGGGCTATACTTTCACTGATGAGTAATGGACGAGGAGGCTAGAGTTTAAAGGAAATACACACACGTTTGTGGGTAAGGAGAGCGAGAAAGGATCTATAAAAAGAAAACTGCGTTCAGTTTACCCAACAAGAATTCCAACTCAAATCCTTACATAATTGGCATTCACGCTAGTTGTGAAAGTGATACCTTGGATCACGCAACCACCAAGGAGGGTGTATAGTGATTATGGTTTGAGTCCCAAACATGTTTCGAATCATGAATAATGTTAGAGTCGGGAAAATTGTTTGAGTATTGAATATAGCCGAGTCAAAAATATGATATGGTCATTAATAGGATTAAATCCTGGATACTTAAAATAATCCGTAAAATGTATTAAAATACAATCATAAAAACTTTTCACATTTAATATATGATGTATGTAAAAACCGGTTTCTGTATGATTTGTATACTTATAGAACCTCTTATTACTCGTGCGAGCTCTTCGAATATATATATATATATACTAATGGAGAAACTATAAAGAAGATATATGTGAGAAGAAATTGATCTGAATTCATATGAAAGAAGAGGAGCCGTTTAGAAATAGCTAGATAAGAGCACCTCGCTGGAATTCAACCCTTTTCTTTCCTTTCCCAAGAAAACCCAATCAGACGAGACTGACGCCTTAATTTGGTGCTCACACCGATTTGATTATTTTTCTACTGTCAAACAAATATAACTTAATTTGCCTAATTAGCCTCATTATTCAAAACAAGTTTATATTTAGTTTAAATATACATTATTATCTGGCAGGACTCATGTTATATACAAGTATAAACTCATTTATTGGACATCTAATAATATAATTTAGATATTTTAAGAAATTAATTTAAATATTACCATCTCGGTATAAGTCAAACTCTCAATTCATCGGTTGATAAAAGGCCTTTGATATATTCGGGGAAAACTAAGTTTTAACCCGGGATAAATTGTAACACAAGCATTCCTAGCGGCACCCATTTTGGAACGTCCTATTTAATAACATATCAATGGTTTGACAAGATTTGTCAAAGGAAAAGTTATTATTATGTATTCTTATCAAAATGGCCAACTAGCATACAGGTGATTTTTTTTTTCATAAATTCATTCGTCTGATATATGAATATTAGAATATTTTTTTTCGAGCTTGTTTTGGTTTTTGAGTGGTTTATAGGTTACAAATGTATAAAATCGGCAAATTTTAATCCTTTTTTCTGTTTCAAGCATAATTTGAAATAGAATCTAGGATATTGGATAGAAAAGGTTAGCCTACATATATAAAAGTGCTAGATAAAATAACTAAGCGTGAAACATGATAAAAGAATGTGTATAATTTGCAAGAAAGACAGTTAAGCTATAAAATTAGTTGTTCTAAAGCAAGCGTCGGTACCGTCTACAATTTATAAACAAAAGATGCATTGTAAGCAATTCAAGAAATAAAAACGAAGAGTGAGAGTGATCAAGTCTAAAAAGAAGCATTAGGCCAACAGTTCGGTCCTTCAATAGAAAAACTGACTGATGTTTCTGAACACAATTTGTGGATTTGGGTAAAGAAAGGTATTAACCCACAAGTAGCAAATCAGAATACCTTTTTTGTTAAGATGATATCGTTTGCCAAAACCATTTAATATACTTTTGAAAAAATAAAGTGACAATCAATCATTGAAAGTAAACTGACAATTAGAGTATTTAGAGCATGCTTTCTTTGCGGATGATTGTGTATAACAGCGGTCCTGCAGATCAAATTTCCGTACAGGTAAAGAAATTCCACAGCAGTACAAAATTAAATCTTATTTAAATAAAACGGAAATCTCGGATGACCCGAAAACGAAACCAAAGAGGAATTATATAAAAGAATATGCTTGTTTCTTGAAGAAAACGAGGATCTTTTTCTAACACTTAATAATTTGCATACACCTAAGCAAGGGTTCCTCGAATGGTCGGGTTGGAAAGCTTATGATCAAAAATGGACGAGGGAAAATTTGCATGATCATTTTGTAGATGCAATTTTAATTTGTATAGAAGAAGAGCAGCCGAACATAGTTGTATTAAAGGAATCAATTCATTCTTTTCTGAGCAGTTATTACAAAATTAAACGTGCTGAAAGATTAAATAATTGTGGAAAAGATGCGTATTAATGAAACAGCTACGCGCTTAATAAAAACTGATACAAAGTGGTGGTAGTCTAATTGATACATTAGAGGTAAAAGAGTAGTATTTATGCTATATTGGAGCGTGTTTATGGAAAAAGTTGCCTCTTTTAAGACCCATGTTATGCCTGAGCGGCTACCACCATACATAACATATGTTGAATATTAAATTAGAATGGATTTTATTATAACACATATGGTTGTGAGTATTTTCTTGGATAATTTGCTTTTTATCAGTTTAAGAATATGATAAAGAGGGTTATATTTTTTGTGATAATGTTTTTAGATTAAAATAATTCCTCTTGCCAACTTTAAAAATTTTAAGGATTTGATTTATGGTTTGAATAGACACTAACTATTTTAATAATACTTATATTACTATTACGCTAACACCGCTAAATTATCCTAAAAGATAAAACTTGAATAGATAAAAAGGAACGTAGCTAATATTTCTTAAGTACCACATGTTTTTGAAAAGTGAAGTTTGCGTTTCTTTGCTAGCTTCAAAGGAACCCAACAAATTACGATAAAAAGAAAATAGAATAAGGCAAACTGTGTTTCAACGTAGCGGACACAAGACATTACCGTAAATGTTACTGGAAAAAGAAATAAAGAGGGAGAGGAACGTCTATAAGAGTAATATTGCAAGATAGATGCTACCAATCTGGTGTATTGGGCGTAGGGGCATCAGGGGGTGGAAGGGTTGTTTCTGGGTTAAAAGAGAGGTACCAGGGTAATCAGGGGTGGAACAAGACAGGGAGATATCTCAAGATACAGGTTGGAGTTTGGCACTCTATTTTAAACTATAGTAAAAACATTATATTCTAAATTATTGATTTTGTTAAATTTTAATAACATATTCTATTGAGTCAATTTGAGGGTACCCTGAGTCCTAGATGTACAGTACATCATGTGAATAAAAGTGTTAAGCCCGTTTATGGTATCTTGATTTTAATTATAAACAATTCTTTCAACCAAACATTAAAGAATGTGTATAGTGCATAGACATAAGTAATATTGATATCCCCTCAAATAGCGTTTAAAAGATAATCTAACATATTAAAACAAATAAAAATATATTCTCCATTTTATTAATGTCTACACATTTAAAACCATTAAAGCTCATATCACTATAATGTATAAAGTGATGTTTCAGGTAAGCTTAACAACTTAGATGAAATGTCCCCAAAATTAAAACTATATAACGAGTTATTTATTTATATATATATATATATATATATTATCGCGTCTCAATATCTGACCCAGTTGTGAGCAAATGTAATTATTATGCTAATAAGTTAAAGATGAGGAAGGTTGAATTTAGATGACGTGTACCCGTATTTGCGTGGAGGTAGAGGGGAAAACTACTTTGTGAAAACGTCATAATATTCAACCAGGATTCGAACTCCGATTTGACTATCATGGGAAGTTTGATCAAACACTATAGTGACATGATAATGAGTTTAGACTATGCGGTAACCGAATAAAGCCATATTTACTCGCTAGTCTGTAAATTATTACAGTTATTTTATTATTATATAGTGGTTACACTGAAAAATGGCATTACTGACCGGGAGGGACATTACTTTCAGTTAGGTCGCCTGTATGTAGACTATTCACCGGTCTGGTGTAACAGAGCGTTGTCCTGGGTACACCTATGGAGGTTGTCGTACTCACAATTAGATGATGTGATGTTAATGAATAGGGATATTTAGGCCAGTGAGAGTCTTAAACCTAACTTAAGCCTAATTTACCAACCCATAGTAACCATAGGGATAGTTCCCCCTAAGAGAAACATACCCAAGGTACCAGCCAGAAATCTAACCCAGAACCACTAGGTTCATAGCCAGGTACACTGACTACTACAATACAGGGCCGTATATGGTAAATGGTATTTCTATGTGTATGTTAACGGTTGCTCTATTGGTCGCCTGAACCGTTTGAATCCCGCCAGCCTACCCACCCCTGAAGGTAGGTGCTGTGAATGGGCGTAGCTCCCTCGCTTTTTAAGAAGAAAATCTGGTGGTCGGGTTAGGCACAGACGAATTTGTTGTTAAACAAGGCTTTATTCGGGTAGATAAAACAGAGCCATAGAGGAAACACTTTTCATTTTTACTTAAAGAATGATCTATGGCCTCTAGGTTGCAATCCAAAGCCAATGTAAGCTAAACCTGTTTTTTACAATACAATGATATTATAATTTAATTAGAATCACTT
The DNA here is from genome assembly GCA_902151425.1 of Timema shepardi. Lineage (NCBI taxonomy): Eukaryota > Metazoa > Arthropoda > Insecta > Phasmatodea > Timematidae > Timema > Timema shepardi. The sequence goes on along the minus strand of CABFVX010000167.1, from coordinate 380,450 downwards.
TGTATTCATCTAATTTTGTACAAGAAGCAGCATAAATTGCTCTCCTCAATTCTCTAAGGTTTGTATTTTGATAGTAATCAATTATCTGACAATCTAATCTACATCAAATACATCAGAGTCATGAATCTGGGATTGCTCAGTGGTGGAACATTTAGTCGATAATACAATGGTCCAATTCTAGGACCTAGGTGTCATTTGACAAATTTATTTAAATGTAAACACCACTTTTATTTAAAAAAATTGCTTGAGGGCCTTTCATTAGTATTCGATTGATTGTTAATCTACCTTCTGAGCCGAGAGTCTTGGTCCAGTGATCCAGGGGATTGGATACTTTATCTGTTCTAGTGTGTGGTTTGATTACTTTATACTTTACATCCGACATATTAACATATTTAAGCTAGTGGCTTGTATAAGAAGTGGGTCGATTTCGGTGGTCTTGGGGTAAAGTGCTCGCCTCATGACCCAATGTTCGTGTGTTCAATCCCAGCCAGGGTCAACAGATTTTCCTTGAACAATAAAAATCCGTAGCACAACTTATTTCTGAGAGGAAGTAAATACGTCGCACAGCGGGGAATTTTCTCTAAAACGTGGTCAAAACAGAAAATTTGAATTTAAAATAAAGTTAGCTTTATTTTTGGTATGTTTTCAATAGTAGATAATCGCTGCATAAAATACCGTCCATCCTGTTGGGATATTCCAACAACCTGACACTCTACTCTAGTCCAGACAAGACCATTGTTTGCGGGACGTGCCACGTGACGGTAATGCCTAATACCGCGCTACACTAAAGTGAGTATAACTTGTGTAATGCTTGTGAAAATATAATTGTAGAAAATTGATTCTATTCCTGGAGCTATGTTTCTAATTTTAATTTATTTTAATAATTTTTAATTGTTATTTAATACTTTCAAATTTCATATGAAATTATGAGTTCGCAAAAATAATTAAATATGGGCTTTATCGCAAATCAATGTGAGTTTATTTAGGCATTCCGCACAGTTCCCTTAAATTTTGATAATGTGCCTTTTGTTTGTTGCTTTGATGGTTGTAATTTGCAAAAAGTATCTGCTAATATCTGTTATCCTTCGAGTATAATCTTTTTGCTTGAAGCGTTTTTTTAGTGAGGAAAAAAGTAAATATTTTAATTTTCATGGGAAATAGTGTTTTCACTCTAACTTTTGTAAATTTGCAACTATCAAGAAGGAACTTTCTAAACAAATAGGATAGGGAAAGTTAGTTTGGAAAGAATTGGTATAAGTGTTCAGGTTTTATAAAATTTTGATTATTTTTAAAAACAAGTAAAAAAGATGGAAGACGTTTACAACTAGATTATGATCTCTTTTGATCAGTGAAAGAGTAGTATCAGAAACTTTAAATTGAAAAATGACACATGTACATGGGAATCAAACCCGAAACCTTTAGTTTAGTGGGCCATTCTTCTTACCACTGAGCTAGCCGGGAATCATCCTGCACCCAGGCTCATTCGTCATTCATATTTTAAGGCAGAATCTGTGATGGACGTGCTGACAGGACGCACTTAGACGATTATGGATATTTCAGTGGTCAGAGCATTGAAGTACTAGGCCAAGGTCACGGGTTCAATTCCCATGTCTGGGTGTCATTTTTTAATTTAAAGAATATGATATTTAAATGCGCCTATAGCCATAATTATCAAAAGTAATATATTTGCTATTTAATCCATCATGATATGCTCATTGATATAATTTTCACTGTACAGTACATTTGTCATCAAAAACCTTACCGTGTTTAAGGGGGCTGCGTTATCTGTTAGCTCATGATCTTAATTGATCACACATTTGTAGCTGACAATTATATATCCACTAAGCTATCCAGAATCATCCTTCAGCGCATACATAAGAGATTCTGTCTTAAAATATCAGTGGGAGAATAACCCTTAGCAAGGCACGATTCCTGGAAAGCTCAGTGGTAAAATTAATGACATACTAAATCAAAGGTTCTGAGTTCTATTCCCGTACACAGATTTTATTATTTTATTTAATCAATATTACATTTCGTTGCGGATCTAACAGCAAATAACAAATATAATAGCTTGGCTATTAAATTCATTATTACTTATTAGAGAACTACCACAAAGAAAATGAAATCAGTTCTCGGCAGAGGCCATAAAAGTGTTATCATCGCCAAATGTGGAGCAATCAGAAAGAACCTCACAGAACTCTCATAAAACCGACTCGTAGACATATTCCGAGTAATGTTTATAGGCCTATTGCATATAATATGCAGTATATGTAATTTATGTAAATTGTCGTTTGTTTTCACCTAACAATTTTCATTTTTATATTTTACACTAAATTTTGTATACTTTTTTATCCGTACCTATAATATACTTTTCTATCAAATTATCTGTAGTGATTGAATTATGTATAGCCTGATATGGGTTTATCTGTTGGGAACGAAAAATCAATAGATACATGAATAATTAATCTATGTTATGCTAATTTTTTTTAATTATGTTTATTTGATCAAATAATTTTATTCTTTATTAGAAACCAGAAAAATCCTCAACCACCAATTTTTAGACATAGGGTATTAGATTTTTTTTAAAGTTTTGATCCATCATATTGGATCGGCGATTTTTTATTTAATAATTTTGATACCAGATTCGTAATCAGCGACCCCAAAACCCCCTTAGTTACAGTGTATACAGTGTATACAGTGTGTAGACATAGGGTATTAGATTTTTTTTCCATCATATTGGATCAGCCATTTTTTTGTTTAGTAATTTTGATACCAGATTTGTAATCAGCGACCCCAAAACCCCCCTAGTTACAGTGTATACGGCATGTCAATAGATATTGTTTTAGGGGTTTTGGCCACGTTCTCGGTAAAATTCCCACCTTTGTCAGTCAGTCCCATGTCGCTGGTAGCATGTTAAATAACCCTAGAAGTTATGTGAAAATACCTTTTCCGGCAAAATTGGTAGGCCCTATCGCTCTCCCTAATAGAAATTCTCGCGTGCTTATAAAATCAGTCGTTTCAGAAAGTTCACGTTAGCTACCTCAAATAAATAAATTAAAATATAGAAGAAGAGTGGAAGTAAGCACAAATCCACACGAAGCTTAGGAGGAAAACCATCCCAGTACAGTCTGCTAGGATTCAGGTTTTGAAACTTCCTATCACTGGATAACCAAGCAATACACGAACCTTGCCTTGGTTTTCTTGCAAACTGGCTCAGGTTAATCCTTCAGTAAACTAGTTTCTGGTCTATCAAGTGCAAGTTAAATATTTCTAATAACGGAATAAGGGCTTAATTTTTATAAACATTATCAAACGTTGTTCAGTGACGTAGTTTTGATTTATTTGGGCATTTAATTATCATCACTTTACACGAGAATCAGCTTTCATGAATTAACTTAACCCAAGACAAAATAATATAAAATACCTATCCCTTGTGTCCATGATGTAGTATTAATAAATCTAATACGGTAAGCCAAAGGAATAACAGCTATAACCATGGTGTATTATTAATATATCAAAAACCACATTCCAGTGTCGAACCATGCTCATTTTAACGACATTATTAAGGGTAAACGTGGGGAAATACACGTTGGTCCTGTTTTCTGAAGATCATAACCTAATAAGTTGTCTTACGATTTAACAGGTCCAAGGTGACCTGGTGGTCTAGAGGTAAGGTGTCAGACTTCTATGCTGGTGGCCGGGGTTCAATCTTCGGTCCCGGCACAAATTTATCTGATTACCAAACCCTTCCCTCACCTCTGACAAGACATATTGTGAATGTGGGGAATGCCAGGCCTCCACCATGGTTCGGATTCCACGTTAAACTGTAGGTCCTTCATTTCATATCACAATCACCCTACCATTACACATTAGTGTAAGTGCGTATAGCCCGAATGGGTAGTAAGACGCGCTAATAATAATAATTATAATAATAATAATAATAATAACAGGTCCAACAATTTGAAAACGTTACTATTATCCATACGTCTAGTCATGTAATCTGCAACTGTCATTTTTGATAGTTATATTTAATATGTACTTTAATAAAAACACTAGTAATACAAAAGTCGTTACTAGTATTGACTGTAAAAAACGTGATTATTTTTTCTAAAGGTTGCTACAAAAATGTTCATTCGAAAGAAAATAAAGCTGAGCCATGGATGATTTAAGATGAATAGGTATATTCGTGAGATCAATTGCTCATACAGGGACCTAACCACATCTTATTTCATATTTTCATTTCTAGCTGCAGCTAGGGCCGGATTTTATAGAGGGCGACAAGGGCAACCACCAAAGGGCCTCCACAAATAAGGGTCCTCCACAAACCACTATAATATTAAAAATGATATTTTTTGACGCTATAGAATCCAGTCATGGTAAAATCTATATACATTATATACATATAGTGAAAAACTTAACAGTTACCCATCTAGAACCAGATCATTAGAGACATTTTAATAATATTTATTATTTATAGATAAACCAAAATCATTAGATTCTATTTTAAAAAAAACTGAATTTTAGAAAATCATCTATCATTAGGTCCGTCCTTTCCGAGGCTGTTCCTGCTTTTGAAAGTATTACTACATCCACTATAGACTTGCTAAGCTTGTCATAGCTTCCCCCCTGCCCCGTTAGCCATCTTTTCACGGTTCATTGTCAGATGTTCATGACTACCGTGACAGTAACAGGGACAAAGTCCCCGTCATACTTTACTCTGACAAGCATTTCCTTACTTTAGCAGTTGCCTTCCCCACGACGTGGACGATGGGAGAAGTTTGGAAATATCGACAGGAATGGAAGAGGATGTGCCAGACGAACCGCAGAGGCGGAAACGACGAATGATGATGATGATGATGACCTATCATTAAACTACCCTTAATTTGCGGGCCAGGGTTAAAATCAAAAAAGTAATCCTGAGGTATAATCATATTATATCTAAATATCAAGTTTAAACAAAATCCATCAAATCGCTTATGATCTAGCCCCAGAGACAGACATAAAGCATAGTAAAAGCCAATTTTTTGGGGTTCGAAGGTTTAAACATTTTATCGTCGTCTTAAGGTCAAAAATGGTAACCATTACAACACTGTGAAAAAATAAAATGTAACTAGTTTCATCAGTAACTTATTAAGCTGGTTAAAAAATTGTTTTGAAACAAATTTTCTCAGTATTTAAAGTGAGAAGATATTGTATATACTAAATATATTATTAAAAACATGACTCACACGGTATATTCTTGTGATATTAACCTTTAATTTGTGTTTTATAGTTATGTAAACGTAGTTATCACTAATCCAAATAATTATATACATAGTAAATTTCCCTTCTTTCATTATGAATAACAAACAATATCAAGACAGATTTAAATATACTGCTGATGAAGAAACGACCTAAGAGACTTTAACGACCATCGTACTGAGTCAGCTGTCATCACAGCCACATATATAATTTTGTTCGTTTAACACAGGGGCACAGACAAGTATCAGATGCTCAACCTCTCGGGAGTTTTGCTGCGCAGTGATAAAAGCGCTTCCAAAAGTACAGTTGTTAAATGACTAACTTTTAACATGTTCGTCATAAAAGCACCAATTTAATCGGAATGTTTAATCTTATTAATCTCTTCGTGAAGTAGGATTATGAGAAGCGGTGGTTGGGTCAATACCTGAAACTAGTTTTGTGTAAGCCGGTCGATTGACTCGAGAAGAAAACTTGTCTACTCCTCTCTAGAGAATTCATGTTTAAAATGATCATTTCTTAATGCCCCTTGATGACAACAAGTGATGCCCATGTTTAATGACTCAAGCTCTCCCACGGAACGCAACTATTTTAACCTGGAGTCTGTTGATATGATGTATCTTTGTCTGTGCACAAGGGCTAGTAACGACCGGCAGTGATGGTTGCTGAGTAGTCTAAGTGGTAGTCGAGGAATTTAAGAATTGGACAAGAGCTGTGTGGCATTGGAAGAGGTACTCGCAGGGGATTTATTAATGTGGTTCTCCCATCTCCTTATTCCAATAATGCAGATACGCTCCATATAGCTAACCTCCTCATCCCTTACCCTTCGATTAGTCCCTTTAAATAATACTTACATTAAATATCTAGATTAAATTCCAAATAATAATAATAATAATAGCTAAGGGTTACTAAGGCATCTTGGATGAAATGTTATCCTCATTTGTGGAGAAAGTAGGTGTATTCCAATGCAGTGGGCAAGGACCCAAATTCCAACCTCCCTTTATACTATGAATAAGTTCAAAGCAAGTGTACTCATGCTATTATTGGGGGGGGACTCTATGGTGTCAACCCACAATTGAGCCACATAGACAAAGTGGCCACCGTATTTTGGAGAAATTAATGCCAACTTTTGTAGATATAGGGGGTCATGAAGTCAGAATTACGAGTCCTCCAGCCGTTAAAATCAGTTTTCTAGACCGGAGCAGCTAATTTTTCATTCAAGTGGCCCCTTATTTTTTCTCACGAGACTGATATGACCCCGTTCAAGACCTACTGCTTCACAAAAAAAACTCCAGAAGCACTGGGGATCCAACCTGGGGCCTCTGGATCCTTAGCTTTGAGCTCAGATCACTAGATACACAGAGGAGGTCTTTTTGTTACTAATTTTTATTAAGATTATTTAAAATGAACATTCTGAACAAACAAATATTACACTATCATATGACTAATAATGTAACTAAGCTTTATAATAAACACAGAATCCAGTCCCCCGATCATTAAGTCTTCATATAATTGGTAATTTTTCAACCATGTTAGAAGTTGAGCTTGGAACCGTTAGTCTAGTAGGCAAATGCGTTTCCAAATTAGTTGGACTACAATAATTATTCAATACCAAGATCTTAAACAGCTTGACCACCTACATAGGTAGTGTTCAAATGCAACCAGTGCTTTTTATTAGGCTATTTAGTACGTCATACTAACCGTTAGAACTACCTGCATAGTATCCGTACTAAAGGGGAAGGGATGGTTAAGGTATAATTTAAAGAAAATTCAACCAAATTTACTATGGTTAGAAATAAAAATAATATCGAATAAAGAAAACTCCTGTACCAATGGGTGAGTTTCAAACCCTGACCTCCCGTCTTTGGAAAACCAGACGAGGTTGACGCCTTATCCATGGATGCAAGTGTGGCCACCAATGGAGGAAGTACAGTACATGCATCCCCCAAACTACGTTCTCCGCTTGTTCCTTCACCTGACTGTAGGCCCCATGTTTTATCTCATCTCATGAGCAGCAGCCACTTTGCGGGCGTAATCGGTCAAGAGAACACGGACTGGCAGCTTCACTGGCGATCAAAGGCGTCATGTTACCTTTGAAGAGAGGTCCAATATATCGGTCTCCGGATGATGCGGGGGGATGGCCAGAGCCCGTGTTGTATTATGTTTCCCTTATAGTCAGCAAATATGACAAAAACTGTACCGTCATGAGACAACAAAAGTTGAACCTCTGATCCCCTGCTTTGGGGATGTTTTCTTTATTGATGAAACAAATAGCCGAAGCTATTGTTGATGCATTTTAGAGAGGATACTACCTCATAGATATCATATTCTGAAAATTGAAAAATGACACCTGGACACGGGAATCGAACCCGGGACCTTCGGCTTAGTACGCCAATGCTCTTACCACTGAGCTATCCAGGATTCGTCCCGTGCCCATGGTCATTCTTCACTCATAGTTTTAAGGCAGAGTCTGAGATAGACGTGGAAGTCGTCAGCTTATAAACATGTGATTATCTAAGATCACAGCCATCAGACAACGCAGCCATCAGCGACTCGGTAGTTGGCATTTTTGCGGCCAATTGACAAATTATATATATATAATTGTACAGGATTGCATATATTGATTAAACAAATAGCCGAAGCTATTGTTGATGCCTTTTAGAGAGGATACTACCTCATAGATATCATATTCTGAAAATTGAATCCTGGAATGTTAAATATGTATGAAAACTCCTCGTATTAATACATCACAATAATTATGTTTTTTTCACTGACTTTTGTCTTAGATCACGGTAAAACAACAAACTTTATTAAATTATAGGCTTCCTTGTATCACCAACGCTCATTGATACATACATTTGGAATGATTTCTAATATGTTAACCGTTACCTACCCACTCCTATGGTCAAATGCTCTAAGGCATTTGTCTTCAAACTGTGGTACGCTTACCACAAGTGATACGTACAGTAATTATTCCCGCTGGTTCACCGTGAGAAGCCAAACAAAACAGGCAAATTAAAAGTCGTAAAAAGATAGGGGCTCGTCAAATCTCACATAAATATTACGACCCAGTTCAACCAATATTAAAACAGATTCAAACAGTGGTTGTATGGGTGGCCACACTGATTCAATCTTAAACAGCCACTCGATATGTAGGCCACAATTTAGAATATACCGAAATAGTACATTTCAGTTGTATCTCGGTGTTACTAGAAATTACGGAATTTGTTGGGGGTGGGGACGCATGTTCAAAAGGTTTGGGAATATCTGGGCTAAGGAATCATTATTGCAGTAGATTGGACCCTTGGTGATGTGTAAATCCGGAGTCTAATCATGGCCACGTGTAGTGAGAGGGGATGGTATATCTCTGAGACAAGTTGCATAATTTAAGCAGTTGTTTGATGTTTTTGAACATTGTTTTTAACAAAATGTAAGTGAAATCATCAGCAGTTTTTAAGTGAGTTGACAAGTTTAAATTTTGAGTTTAAAGTTTAAAAAAATCAACGGCAATATACAAGAACATGAGTACTTCTGAGATTAATTAAAAAAGTTAGAAACCTAGCTCTAAGATTCCTCTATCAAATAAAATGATGCTTTGAGAATATCACAAAAGAAACTTTTAAGATAAAGGGGGATGGTCTTGTAAGGTTTTATATAAGTTAACGGTATTTTTTTAAACAATTTAAACTTTAAACTTTATAACAGGTTATCACTTTCGCCTAAATTTTAATGAATACAATACTTAAAAAATATCCACGCAATTCATATATATATATTTCGGGATTTCTAAACGTCTGCAACGCTTCTCGATGCTGTACCATGCAGCTTTCTTGAGTGTTTTCCCACTTTCTCTCACGCGATTTTGGTCGCACTTCCTCTAAAATCAATGTTACTAACCCCTATCACACTCGCGTGATTAGTACATTGGCATGTAGCCCGAATGGGTGGTAAAATTATATTGTTAAAAAAAGTACACATGAGTATAACCAAAATGGGTATAAAGATATATAGTTTACGGGTGGCTTATGATTTTAGACTATTCATTTAATTAAATACTATTATTTTTATTTATTTTTTCTAAATCACCAAAAATCAAAAAATTATTATTATTTATTAGGGAGCCTTAAACAATAACTAAATACCTTTAAGAAGCTTAATTCCTTTAGACATTTTTACTACCGTGAACATCAAGTCCTAGTACTAGTATATATCTTGTCTTGGTCCACTGATGCAAGAACAATAAGAAATTCATCTCGTTAGGGGAACCGCATTCTTTAAGGGCATATCCTCACACTGCGTTATGTATTATTCGAATGGCAATAACCATCCTCAGATATCTTGAAATGTTATGCCCTGTTATAAATTGCATTAATTATTTGAAATCTTAAATATAATATCTCGTTTTAAACTTTTTTGAAAATAAGTTAGTTTAATATTTTCATGATTATTTTAAAATATAAAAGTTAGAATGAAAAAATTTAAATCCCTTAAGGATATGTCGATATTTATCGCCTCTATTTTGGTATGAGCTATATTTTTAAATAACAAACAACTTCTTAAATAACGTAGAGTTTTTGGACTTCTACACCACGTCTCATTACTCCCCAGCCAATACACTGACACTAAATCAAAATTGTTGGCTGAACGGTTTAAGGAAGACCTGTGGCCGAAGGGCTGCATTGAGAATTTAAATCATCATAATTGTAACATTAGCGTGGATTTCTAATATGACAATGTTACTACCCACCCCTAAACAAGCTAATATTCATAGACATCCTGCAATAAAAATACCAATATAGCCTGCCAGTTTAAATATTAACCTAAATAATCTTATACTCATAGACTTCCAGCGTTATTAAACATCACAAGCTTACTATGTCGTACATAGGTTTATACTCACGTGTATATTGACCTGGTGTGGACCGACTTACAAGTCCAGCCTGCTCACTACAAATGCTAGAATGAAGAGAAGTTCAAATCACGCTTCGAAATTTACAGCCCCCTGATGTTCCGATGAAGAAAGCCAGCAATGCTCTGATTGGTCAGTACGATACTACATAGAATACCACTCATATGTTGGACACCTGAGTTGGCGTACGTGACCTAACAAGCATAGCTCTATACCTGCTCGTCTTGTGAGTCAAAAGCAGCGGCAGATGCTCAAGACAACAAGAAACCGGCCTACGTGACCGACACAACGAGGCATTTCCACCAGATTTTTGTGGATGACGTAATTGTAAAGGAGAACGCCCACCTTTCCTCCCTTTCAACTAGACCTATATAACGAGGGAACACAGACACTCTCATGAACTATTACTTTGGCCGCTTCCACGATAAGTCCTGTTGAGGACTAGGACGTTATCCAACCAGGATGGCTTATAATATTTTCGTTTAAATCTTTAAAATATAAATTGCTGAGATGGGTTTGATATCCTTAAATACTTTGGTTTATTTTGTTATGAAAATTAGTCAGTGTAGGCATCGATGATGTTTTGCTAATTACGTTAATTTTAAATGTAAACTCTGCTATGAAGCACTTAATTCTTCATGTTGCCGTTTGGACGCTAATATTGTATTTTCTTGCTTTTAAGAGAGATACACATTTTTTTGGTTATTTTTATGTTTTTCAATATTTAGGTTAAATATTAAATTTTTGCTTGTGTGTTTATCAGTAATCTAAATTCTTTAACTTGATAAAGTTTCTTTTGTTGGTTATTTTGAAGACATATTTGCTTTGAAGTTAATGTTAAATTAGATTATTTTTGTAGCTCAATATGGGTTTTGACTTTAATATTCGCTAATTATTTTAAGCAAAATTACAAGTTCTGTGACGTAACTCTTTCTATGTTTATTTATATGTGGGAATTTTGTTTAATTCTTTAAAAGTGAGGAGTTTAATTACCCCACGAAGGTTTGAGTTTAGTCGGGAAGTCAAATCTTTGTGATTTAACATAAGCATCTGATGCAATATTTAAATTTAAATGTACTTAATAAATTTAAAATATTTTCGTCTTTATTCACTTGTGTGAATCTGATGCATAATAAACATTTTAAAAGAGTCTCATTAAGCTCTTTGTAATTTTTGTAATATCTAGTAATATAATCTTTTGATCCTTTTGATTTTATTTGATCTTAATTCATTGTGGTGAATTAGAAGCTTGTACATCATTTAGAAAAGTTCTTTAAATAATGGTAACTTTTTGGTTTTTTTCATTGTTCTCTTCTAGACAAGTTTATTTTTCTAAACGCACTATGCAAGTAATAAATTGCTAAGATTTATTTTTTAACACACTTCAGTAATACCTGAAAGGCCATGCAGCTTGTTGTTTTAATACTGTTTGTTACTTTGAATAAAATTTCAATATTTCATTAACCTGCAAATGTTTTGCTTTTTCATATAATTATTTCCTTTAGAGATCACCCCCCTTTTTTTAGTCTAATGTGGCCGTAACTAAATAGAATGAGAGTGGGGCAGTACATAATAACTGGCTGCAAAATAAGATATATATAAATAAATATATAAGATGTTTCTTTTATATATATAAGAAACATATATATATATATGATGTTTCTTATTTTGCAGCCAGTTATTATAATGATCTATATATATATATATATATATATATATATATATATATATATATTTTATATAGCAAGCGTAAAATGTTTAGACAATTTTCAAAATAAAAATTATCCAATAAGAAAGAACTTAATGAGATGAATACAATTTATTTTATATTTAATCATATATTTAATGGCAGATGTAAATGTATTAGTTGAGCTACTTAAAACTGCTTATCATCAATAATAATTGATTGAAAGTATATTTTATTGAACTCAATTAAAATATTTGCCCACTTAGGTTAATCCAAAATTACCAGCATTTCTCCAGCAAAATTGTGAATGTTTACGAATTGGTCAGAATCAAGATAATTGTAAGATGAAAGCTTACATATTTATTTGGGTCACTGTAATTCTCTTAGGTTTGAATAACACTGCAAGAAGGCTATATAATCGTAAGTTGAGTCTCTCATTGATTTATGTTGAATATAAATATCATATACTCCCATAATAATATTATTTAATTCTGCAATTTTTAGCACAAATTTTATATTCCATCTTGTGAGGAGCAGAAAAATACAAAATTGGCTGTAATTAGCACATTCAAGGTAATAATCTCTTAATATACTGGATTTCCAGAGACGGGTAAATCAAGACTTGAATCTCGATCTGATGAATTGGGGATTGTATTTCCCATTTGATTCTCACTATTTCACATATTCTTTACCTCCATTGATATGAGAGCATTTATTCTAAATTACCTTCCTTTTCTTTGCCCCATAGATTAAGTATATATTTAACCCTTGTGTTAAGAATTATGGTTTTAGAAATATTCTTAAACATTAAAGCTTTTTTTTTAACAATTTTGGGTTTAACACATAAAAAGATACTAAGGTCAAAATATTATGTACATTACGTCTACATAACATAAAACTGAATAAAGATATATATTTTTTACTACGCAACAATATTCCACTTGTAATTTTATTTTACGATGTACTATAACGTGGTATCCTCGTTCTTGATACTTAGAGGTAACTTTAAGACATCCTTTGGGGGTTTCAAAATCATCTCTGGGAATTCAATTTCCTCTATTAGCATTAACACTTGGGTTAAGTTTCTAACAACTTTTCTAAACACGTACTTTACCTCAACCTTTCATGTATTTTCAAGAAAGTTCGATCATAAAGGTTTTACGGTAATGCAAAAGGTCCTTGACAAATAGTTATACGTTCCACCTAAAGAATTTGTGACTCGGGCTCAATATTTAATTCCTACCATGATCTATTAATGTAATAAATTCGGGTTTCCCGTTTTGCGATGAATATTAGTGGCCAAAAGCTTTTTTATTGTATCTTATTTAGAATTGAATTACTCTGTAAGTAATGCGTTGATGATTCAATCTGGTTAATAAAAGGCAAACTAAAACCCCAAAATAAATTAAGAAAATTATAGTAGATATTTTCACAATGTCCTACTAATACCTTTCCTGGTCGCATTTTGAGTATATTAAGGTAATAGGAGGGAGAGAAGTGCAAACCATATGAAATGTACTACTATTTGTGTTTAAGATAATAAACTGTTCAGGAACTATCACAATCTTTAAACCCATCAAGGATTGTAACCTTGACCACCAAGTGCTGTAGAATCAGATTAAATAAGCTTGACATTTTAGTTCACGCGACTGTTGGTTTATGTTTAAAATTGAAATTTATATGTGTACTCTCAAGGCAGAGGTTATGTTAAGAGGCTATCACTAATTCTCGCCAAACCCAGCGGGTGGTGTTTAAATTAAAGGTTAGTAAAACAAACACATACACAAATACTTGATTGGGAAGAGTATGACGAGTAGGTCTAGATTAGAAACCATGGTGGGTAATTTTGGGTGTTATACATGTAATTTTATCCCTGTGGCTTTCCAGCTCTCTTACCACTGAAATTCTTGTTTAGTATCTATTAAATATTCTTCTTCGTACCTACTGTTTATACTAGGCCGTTAATAAATCTTGTGTTTTAAATACGTCAAAATTGACATTAAAATACCTTAATCAGACACATAAATATGATATTAATTTTATAAGGTTCATCATATTCCTACCCTCATGGTGAAATCACTCTACCGTTTTAATTTTTCAGTATAGCAACACACACGCAAGGCATGCAATATCATTGTATTCTAAGACGGCTACTCTTTCTCATAAAAATTAAAAAAACCTCAAAGTGACTAAAATAATTAAACCTTGATATTATTTAGTAATCAATCACTTTATAATAATTTAAATTTTAAAGCTGGGCCTATGCTATCTTGAGTTATTTGAAAATCAAGTGGATGTCTTTACACCCAAATGATATGACATGATAATATTAACTAATAGTCACGAAGGCCCTGACATTTTTGTATGATTGCCGTAAAATGCATACAGAGGTATTTTATCTTAGGTCATTCTCTACCCTTTTAATACCTCATTTATATTTAACAAAATACCACAATGCCGAGTTTAGATTCAATAGAAACATTTAATGAAACTTAAAATGTTGCAATACAGACACAGAAGAGGTTTTTCCAAATATTAAAAGCTTTCATGAAATGTTTAAAATACATCATTGTACATCAATGTACATCATTGTACATCAATAATATAAACAAAATGCACATTTTTTGGAAACATACCATTATTCACTGAAAAACGTCTAGTAAATGTATTTCGTGGATTTGCAATGTTTATGCATTATATATCGTCTAACAACAAAATCAATATATCCAAACAACTGTGGTAGTCAGCTCTAAATCTGACCTTTACCGACCAAATATAAAGACAAAAGAAACATAGAGCAATACAGTCAACGTACAATTCTGGTGTATATTGTCTACCTGGCATTGTAGTCCACCATTACTGCAATAAATGTATCTACACTAATATTATAAAGAGGAAAGATAAGTTTTTTTGTTTGTAATGGATAAACTCAAAAACTACTCGGCCGATTTTAAATATTCTTTCCCCAATATAAAGCTACATTATCAGCGAGTAACATAGGCTATATTTTATTTTGAAAATAATGTGGGGGAGGGGTGAAGAGGAAGGGTCTAGTACGCTATATACATTTTATAGATAAAAATTATATTTTATGTAAGGTATGTATATATGTGGAGAAGGCAAAATATAGTGTGGATTAAAATAAAGTTGGGAAAGTGATATAGAAGATTGTAGTGGTACGAGGAGTTGTAATGAGAGTGGTGAGTAATGTACTAAGATAACATGAACTGCGTTAAGACGGAGGAAAAATGGATGCAATAATTCCAAATAAAAATTAGAGTGTGCTCTCTTACCACTACAGTTTTTAATATTAATGAAAATAATGGATATGATCGCGAATAAAGTGTCGAGTAAACTCGCGGAGGAAGTAATGAAAGCCGTGATTTTTTCTGCTGACTTGATGGTATGGGGTCAGAAGGAAAAGGAATTACAGGGGCAGCTACAGGAATGAAACGAGAAAGTGAAAGAGTATGTAGTGAAATCTTGCTCTATGATGTGTGAAATGATGGTTATGACCAGGAAGAGGCCTAGTAAAGCTATTAATTTGGATTGAGTGTAAGGTGTTGTTTCTCTCACAATATACTGTACAGACAGCGACACTGTAGTTTTATAATTAAAAATGCATCTGAAGATTTCAATAAATATTGGATTACTATGTGTGGATGAAGAGGGTAAATATCAGGATAAGTGCACTTGCACTTTAGTGGTTAAGAAGATGGTGAAACCACAACTAAGCTAATGAATTTATAATTAACTATATTGCTTTAGACTAGCACAGTTACAGAAATATAAACTATTGCCAGCCTGATACTTTGGACTACTTAAACACAAGTCAATGTTGTTGTTGTTATTTTGTTGTTTTTTGTGAATCCTTGAACTATTTCTATATCAGATATTGTAAATAGATTAAAATCAAAAGCATCGACTTCAGTGGGCACACAGTCTGGACATCAGGCTATTTAATCAAGTTTGTTGGTGACTTGGAGGTTGAGGTTCAAATTCCAAATAGATATATTGAGGGCGTTTTTCTCTAAATGGTTTCTCACTTTACTTTTTTCACCAAGTTTGTAGCAGAAGAAAGCCAATCATGATACCCATAATTAAGTGTAGATGTTATCTTACATTCGAAAAATATAGATATTTGACCTGGAATATGAACCATGAACATTTGGTTTGATGTGCCTTTCCAAGGACTTGAGGTTAAAATCCTGGTCCAGGCACATTACTCCAATATATCTTTTCAGTTTGTTGGAGAATTTACTGACAAATTATATGTGTTTTGTCAGTCGACTATAAATAATGACAACTGTATGTGTATCTCTCTCTGTAAACAATAACTTATCATCCGTGATCCATCTGTTTCTCCCTCACCCCCAGTAACCAACAGGGGTTGTCCAGCAAAATATGGACATTTGCTTGGTAAATAATAATAAATAAGCTTAAATTCAGTTTATAGGAGGTTGTCACTGTACGGGCGTAATGCACTGACTTTTACTTTTTTTTTCTTTTTTTAAAATTTGAGTAAACCAAGTTTATTTCCATGTATAAATACAGATACAATTTATGGGAATATACTGTTATGGGTGAATTCAGTTTCAACCCTAATATGGATTTCTTCTTTTTCTCACATTCTCAATAGTAGGCGCATTTCTTACTCATTCTGTTTCATGTTGTTGTTTAAATCATTTATAATCATATTATTGGAACTATCCACCCCCAGTGGTATTACCGTCTTAGCCGTCAGAATGAAACTAATTTGTAAAAAATCCAAGGGGGATTTGAAGTTTAAAATATCGACCACTCATACTTGTGAGTGATTTATAGCAATGTTTTTATCATCCCATATTCACGCTTATGAAGGGACATTTCTTTTAACAATCCTCATCCCTATTTGATAAATTATAGCGTGTATTAACCCTTGGTTTAAAGTGTATTAGCAAAAATAAATCTTAATAAACAAATGATAAATGTAATGTATCGTATGACTTGAGAAATTATTCTCTGATTACTCTTTATTTACAACATTATTACTTGAGTAGTGTGGTGTTCAACGTTACCAGGTCACCAGGTGACTTTAAAACTATCTTAACACAGGACGGTGAAATACACGATCAAAATTCCAACCCTGGTATTATTACGTGTTTTAAAAAAAATTGTTTTAATGTTAGCCTTCAGGGTTGTAAATTTAATCAAGAACAATCGGAACGTTAAAACATTTTGCCATATAGTTTTTATGATGTTTGTTCTTGTAAAAGTGTGAATACATTTGTTTTCTCTATTAAGAAAATTCGTGATAATTAAAATGACGATGGCAACTTTGATGATAATTGTAGGTCCCGAGACTTTGTGGAACAAAGTGATACGTTAAGATATGTTTTCTGGATTTATATAGTGAGTCAAACGAGTTTTTATTACATATTATTTAATTTATTTTTGTTGAGTGACCAATTTTACTCTCTTAATTAAAAAACTTTAATTTTAAAACAAATATTGTTGGGGAGCTTCTACAATATGCTCAATGCGATATAAAATATTATATTATATTTCATTACATTTCATTGATAAATTAGCAAAATCCTTAAAAATCTCCAATAAAATCTAAGCGAGGAATCTAAAAATGTTTATTTAGGAGAAAAACTTTGTTAGGCAAAAATATTCAAATGTGTTTCCAATTTAAAAATAAATCTATGTCAAAGTATAATTTTTAATAATATTAATCCACTAAATTTTAAATTCAAGCAATATTCCCTCTTATCCTATTCACAAAGACATTTTAGCCACAAAAACTTAAATTAATATCAAATAACCTCAATAATAAACATGCAGTATTGCGTCAAATAAAGGTATTCAACTTTAATTTTGTTTTAAATCATTTAAATGAAAACCTATTCATGACAGGATCAGAAATTAATACCTCAAATAACTCTTAATTAAATTATATTTCAATACATTACTTCAATAGATATCATCAATATACTATTAATTATTATAAAACATTCCTTTAATTAAAAATCGAACATATAAAGGCTCGTTTGAATAGTGATTAATTGTATTTCTAAGGGAAATTATTTAAAAAATTATAAAAATAAATAAATATAAATAAAATTTACAAAATTAATTTACAAAGTCAATTAATAATAAAGAGCTAAAATGTATTTTAAAGCAAGTAATAAGGAGCCTATAAACTTTAGTCCAATAATATAAAAATTATGTAATAAATTATAAAAAACATGTATAAAATATTTTTTTTCTAGGGTCATTTTTTAACACCGCGTCTTACTACCCACTCGGGTTATGCGCGTAAGTACTAATAATTAGTAGCGTAATTATTACGATAATGGGTTAGGAATTGGAAAGGGTGAATATAATAACTTCTTGATCTAGTAAATACTTTAATGTTGTTTTGTATTTTTTTAAACATATTTTATGGTGGAATAATTGTATCGAAAATATATTTTGGACTTGATTAGTTGCCACCCCAAAGGTTCTAAATGACCAAGATGGGACCTTGTCAAACTTGTCAAAAATGATTACCTCGTGAATGGTCCCTAATTCCCTCTCCTAGACCAGACAGTCAAATACGCGATATTCACACAAATTGGTATACTTCAATCCATCATGATTAATCTTCAACCTAAAACGATAACCGTGTTCATAGAAGATAGCTCGCACCAAGGAAATGACAGGTTTATATTTAGTCAAATAACGCAAAAAAAATCTACAATAATTTAGTTGATTACATTGTATCTGTAGTCTATTATTTTATTTATGAACTACTGTGAACTTCAGAAGTATATCGGGTGAAGAGGAGTAACTGAAGTACACCACGATGAGTGATGCATATTGAGAATGCCATCATCTCTCTCACACACACACGGCTCTCAAACATTCCACGACGGACAGTGGGTAAATTGTAGCCCTGGTAAAATTTAATTCCCAAAATTGCAAAAGGCAGACAAATGACCACCTTCAAATTATATATGTATGATCCCAGTAGCGTGCAAGAATCTGTCAACTTTCAAACACAGTAAGGGAAACAGAGAGCGCAAAATTGGGTACCTTCAAATTACCGTGATGCAATTCCCAAATTTTAGCTTAGTCTGAAGCGTGTATGTTATTATTATTATTATTTATTATTATTATTATTATTATTATTATTATTATTATTATTATTAGCACCGCGTCTTACTACCCTTTCGGGTTATACGCACTTAAGCTAATGTGTAATGGTAGGGTGATTTTGAGAAGAAATGGAGGGCCTACAGTTTAACGTNCTAATGTGTAATGGTAGGGTGATTGTGAGATGAAATGGAGGACCTACAGTTTAACGTGGAATCCGAACCACGGTGGAGGCCTGGCATTCCCCACATTCACAAGATGTCTTGTCAGAGGTGAAGGAAGGGTTTGGTAATCAGATAAATCTGTGCCGGGACCGAGGATTGAACCCCGGCCGCCAGCACATAAGTCTGACACCTTACCCCTAGACCGCCAGGTCACTCTAACAAACCTAAAAAGAGATAAAAAGAATGCGAGTGGAAGTCAGAGAGTAAATAGGTTCCAGTGAAAAAAGAATCCCTCCTATGAACCCACCAGACGAGAGAGAATTCTAAGGGACATTTTGTCGCAGCCTTGCGCTCTATTAACAAGGCAGCGAATTATGAATGAGGAAGTCTGAAGCCGTGGCCAGCTCTGACCGTGGACGACAGGCATTGTGACGTCACCAGGGACCTTCAATTATTCAGCAAGCATAGGGGAAAGTTTCGGGTGATAATTGAAGGCTGAGTACACACTGTCGCGAAGTCAAAGATACACACATACCAACCATCACAGTATACTACAGTTTATTATATAAGCCATTCATTAAAAATGTGACGTCACTCGTTGTCATGGAAAAGCTGAACGTGAATAGAGATAATATAAAACAAGCAATAATATCCCCGCAGAAGATAGGAATTTACATTCTTAGGTGACTGCATGGTCTAAGGTGCCCCTCTCATATTAAACAAGATTGTTGAGGATGGTTCGATTCCAGTCAGATGTACTAAGGTTGGATTTTCCTAAATGGTTTCCTCGTTCGCTCTCTCTATTGCCACGCAAATGTGTTTACACCTCCTCCAAATTCAACCTTTTCATCCCTAAACCATTAGCGTGATTAGTACACCAGCGTGTAACCCAAACAAGTATTAAGAAACAAGAGCTAGAAAAAATACAAAAACTGTTTTATCTACGATGATATTTCCATCCCTATAAGCTTCGTGCTCTTGTGTTTCCATACACTCGGAATATCCACATATGTATGCTCATTGAATAGAAATAAGGAAAGTAGAGTTTAGAGGAAGAGTTGAAGCATTTTCATCTAGATAGAGTGGTAATTCATGGAGGAAAATCCATACCAGTATCCACGCCATAATTAGGCCCCCGACATCCTCATCACAGATAAATCAGATAGGACAATGTGGAATTGCCTTTGCCAGCGGACTCAACGATGTGGTTGATAGAATATACCGTCAAACAACCTCTTCAGTCTATCCTGGTGAGTGTAAAATTGACTCGGAAATGTGTTGGCTCAGGTTGTTGGTGATACATTTAAGAAAAATTTGCATCCCAGTTAAGGTAAAAGAAAAGTCTTAAGAACACTACCTGCTTAATGATACATATTCTCAAAATGACGTATTTTTTGCGGAATAGTCAGTTCTGAAGTTTCTGAAACCACTAAATAATAATATCCTAGTATTGACTTTTTGTTGGGACTTTTAAAGAAATAATATTTTGTTTAGGAGAGGCTAAATATTTGTTTCAAGCCATTTATCTTAATGAAGCAAATGAGTTTGAATCCTGACTGGACTTACTAAGGGTGGTATTATTAAATAATTACCCATCTTTTCTCCATATAAATGTGATAATACTTCTTATAAATTCTCTACATTCCTCATTGGCGGGGTATGGAGGAAGAGGAAAGAGACAACATAAAGTTTAAAGGGCCTCGGCCTTGTTGAGTGAAAATATAAAACCTATTTTGTGGGATGGTGGGCGGGAGGTTGAAAGGCGTGGCGTGGCTTCATAGCCAACCAAAGTATCCTTCCGCACTAACAATAATAGATGGATCAAGGAAACCGTATATGGTATTAGCTACTGGACAGATCTTGCGGAAAAACTATACGTTTAGAAACATCAATTTCCTCGAGAACGAGTGAAATTTTTATGTTAATATTTTCAACACACCTTCTAAGATAATGTATCGATGTTTATTAAGTTACATTTTCTTTTCTTTTTCTATGAAGCCGGCAGTTTTCTATTGAAAAATGTCAATTTGATCGATATTAGATCACTGTTAAAATGATAGAGGAGATGTGTATATCAATAGTATAACTTAATTAACACGCTTCTATTCTTGAACAAACCGTTTCCGAAGGGAAAATTGCAAAACAATAAAAATTCTTTAAATATAATTGTTTGTTCCCATGGTTCCGCATTTCCACGCCAAATGATAAAGGCCAATCGCCTTAATAGTATGCAAAAAATCTGGTAACACTTGATTCAAAAATATTGTTGCCTCGATTAAAATACCACTTTTCTTGAAACTAATCAATTTGATCAAAAGATTAAATATACTTTTTCTTTGCTAGAAAAGGTACAGTAAAACCCATTTTTAAGTCATATATTTAATCATTTTTAGATGTATTGCTAAACAATGTAGACATAACATTCTGTTCAACACACATTGGCTTAGCTTATAAAATATAGAACTATGATCAAATGCCATAGATCCTTGAAAGAGAGGGAGAGGAAACTCTCCGAAACAATGTGGTGGTGGATGTCAGAAGACAGAATATTTTGTACACAGCGGTTACTCCAGTTATATTAATGAGCTCGTTCATCAAGTTAGATTAGTAAGTGAGGTAGGGTGCCATATCTAACGTAAATAATAAGCCCTCCCGGTCTTCTCAGAGGGCACTAATCTAATTATCAAGCCAATAGCACTTAGCCAAAATGTTAATGCTAAATTATTTAATATCTTGTGGAAGTTCTATTTTACATCCTACCTCAATACCACTATTAGAAACTCATCAGCTATGAGATGGATAAATAAAAGGAAATATGAATTTACTATGATAAATATATATTTAACAAATAGCTAGATCCGTTAAATCTATAGCCCAATTTTGAATAATAATATATTTTAATAGTAAATATTAATTTCTTACTTATTTGTTTAAAGACTATTTTGTTAACGCAACAAGCTGACGGAATTAAGGTCATTCACTCTATATTACTGTTATGTCTAAACATAATATTATATAAAAATAATAATGTATTTATTACGTTACCGTATTTATTAACGGATAATAGATATTACTCAGGAGGGAAGTTTTGTAAGAAGTGCACACAAGTTAGCGTAGAGAGGGGATGGGAAAACCACAATGGAAGGACACACGTGCATCCTGATGAGATTTGAAACCCGTCATCGCAAGTCCAGTATATCCTGACGCCTTATCTTACGTGACCACCGATGACTTTTCCTCCAATTCTTCCAGTATGAGGCTCTAGTATGAATATAATATTATGTTTGAAATCCGGCCTAGTAAAAAATTTTAGTAGATTATTACATCTTATAAAAAGCTATAAGTAATTATTTATGTAGTTAATTTACATTAACTTTGAATTTCTATTAGTGCGTGTAGAAAGGGGAGTGCGGACGGGAAGGGTAGGGGCGTGAATGACACGTGTCCCGGGTGCATTTGGTGTAGGGCGTCATCATGTGGGAGAATAACATTATTTATTATTATAGTTCATAAATGAACTGATCTCTTTTATATAAATACAATCTATATGTCTTCCACTTGGCGGCATAAACTTGGTTAAGAAATCTACTGTTTGCTCTCAAACATAATAATAGAGCTAACAATATTTTTTTCATGTTTGTACAAATATTTTCTCAAGTCAAATATCTTAAACAATTTTATGTATGTATTTTTCACCTTCTTTTTGAGGTGCAGAAGTATATAGTGAGCTCTTTTATACACTACGGTTGATATGTGTATCTTGTCAGAGTATAAACAACTCTATCCTGTCTTGAGATTGCGTCCTGCTACGCCAGAGAACTAATCCTTTGCTTGGCAGGCCACCTACTTTGGTCGCCATATAATCTATGGCATCACTCTCATATTAGACTATACTGCTGGTGACAGGTGAGATCGGGGTTCGATTCCTGGCCAGGTGTGATGAGGGTTGTTTTTCCTAAATATTTTGCCACTCTTCCCTCCAGGTAAACGTGGATACACTTCCTATAAATTAAACCTTACTCATCGCTATATAACCTGAAACGTAGTGCTAACAAAACAATAAAATAAAAGCTTGGCCAGCCATTTTTGAGAATTTTTTTTATTTTTATTTTTAACTTCATTTTAATTACCTCTAAGGATTTTCCAGTAACAGTGAAATGAGCTACAATAAAGCTGTAACAACAATACCATTTCTCTTCTTAAGCTCACATATTGACTACAGTGCTTGGGGGTTGAATCTGTCACTAGCATTGTGTTTAATGTAGACCATATATTAACACATAAATATTATAATCAAAGCCTTAGTGAAAACATACCTTTCCCCAAGGATTCAATACTCTAATAAAAATGTTACCGAAATATTCCCATCTCTAAATGTAACAATTAATTTTGATTTAGTATTTGCTAGCAAATTTGCCCCCCCCCCTCCTTTTCCACCACAACCTTTTCACTCAACCTATTAATATGGCTTTGTGTATGTATGTAATATACCTCTAGGGGCCACCTGCCCCAACTCAACTAATTAGTAGTTTTAAAGCAGCCACTACGGAAAATGTATCAAACCGTTTTCATATCTACGCGAACATGGCGCTAACAATATTTCTCTAGTGTATGACATGATAGTAACATTTCTCGTTAAACACTTCTGTAGTTGCATAAATTGACGTGTACGCAGAGGCCTACAATTTAACACAAGTTAAATGATAGATCAGATAATGTTAGTAAGATTACTTAGGAAATTCGACCGAATGTTTAGTTATTACAATATATTGATTGCCAGTTCATGAGAAAAACAGCAAGTCACAAAAGAATAGATGTGTCTTATGTATTTTATTTTGTGTAACTACGAGTGACATTCAATAACTTTTTATATCTAATTTTGTAGGTGGAAAATATGGTAAA
Source organism: Timema shepardi (assembly GCA_902151425.1). Classification (NCBI taxonomy): domain Eukaryota; kingdom Metazoa; phylum Arthropoda; class Insecta; order Phasmatodea; family Timematidae; genus Timema; species Timema shepardi. The sequence continues at coordinate 356,431 of CABFVX010000167.1, read as the reverse complement.
AAAAATTGTGGGAAAGATGTGTTCGCTTGAATACTTTTTAATGATCATGCAAAGAAGTTCAAATTATGTTTTCAGAAAACCTTAAACATTTTCTCTTTTTTTATTGAATGCTTCTACATAAAACAAAACATGCAGTATTGTATAAAAGCTGTTATTGTTATGAGATTTTTTAAAAAGAGATATCTGTGTAAATTATTTTATGCGTTTTGTTTAGAAAACTAGGGACGAAAATGAATTCCATTCCTTAGCTTAGTGGCTTTTTTAATGTTTCGATATAAAAACGTTGTGACTATTATATTTTTCATAGACCTTGAACTTTTAGTGCTTTCATTATAGGCATAAGGAATATATTTAGGTTTGAAATAAAATATTTATAGTACTTATCGAGATTATTATATTAAGAATAAATGTAATATAAAATTTGTAAATGTTTATTTTATTTATCTTGAAGAGAACAACTAGGGAATATTTTGTCTGTATAAATATTTTTGTGTGATATATGTATTACCACATATCCAACCTATCTATGTATTTTCATTCATGCGCTAAGGATGAGATGGGTACAAGAATAGTGAAAATATATTTCTAAAATATCACATCACTACGTCCAGCCGATATTCGAACCCTTACCCACCCATCAGCAAACGATTAAACTAGATTAGACTGACTTAGTTGTCTTCGTGTCTACTAGCGCGGGTATTTACACATCACCATTCAGATAAATTATATTTTAATAAAATCATTAAAATAAAAGCTGAGAATATTTCATCTCCAATATCCATTAAAAATTCAGTTTTTATTAGATAAGATTAAATTTGATATTATATAATATAAGGCAATTTCTTATCACAAAATCTTTGTAATTGGGCAGTGACGTAAAAGCGTAATTATTAAGATTGTCTGCTGAAAATAAATCCGATTAACTCAAGGTCGGGTTGTTCAGAAAATTAGGGAACGTCAAAATTACAAAAATAGCATTAAAAAATTATTGACGTAACCAAATTATATAAATTTATAGTTTAACATTGTGACGTAATTTCTCTCTTTCTATCCATCTGTCTACTTGTGCGTATTTTTTCTATACATCTATATATGTAAACGAATTAATAGCGGTGAATGTTAAACATATTTTAAGGTATTGTAGAGTGAATTAAATACTTTTTTAAATATAGTATTTTAAACATGGCTAGAAATGTTCACATACATACATACATACATACATACACATACACACACAAACATACATACACATACATATATATACAGCCACATACATAAATACATACATACATACACATATGCATCCCCATACATAAATAAATACATACATACATACATACACATACATACATACATACATACATACATACATACATACATACATGCATACATACATACATACATACATACATACACTTACATAAATACACATATGCCTAATCACACAGTATCCTTATGTGGTAGACAAGAAACTGTGTATATTGCTAAATAAAAAGCTACAACTCCGTACTTAATATATCTTCACTAACTTTCTCCACACTTCCCTATACTTGCATACACCCTTTTATTCAACAACATCCACACACCTAATCATTATTGCTCGTTTATCCTTAAAACTGTTATTGTTTCTCTTTTTCACACATTCGTCTACCACATTTAGCCACGTCTTACATGGCCCACACCTTCCTTTGATCCGCACATTCTACCTTCATATATCTATTTCTCCTCTCAATCCACACTCATCCTATCAACATGCCTTAGTCAACGTAAGAATTTATAACACATTGACGGATTGAATTCCCCTTCAAACCGCACTTCTTCACCACCAATTCATTTCTGACTCTGACCAAAGGAGTTATTCCACATACATTTCTTAGGCATTTCATTCTAACCGATTTAATGCATTCTGAAAGTCACTTTCATTCTCAACCAATAAAATAACATCATCTTTATATAACAGCACTTTCACATTTATATTGTCAATATGTACATCAACCGCGTCGCTCAAACACTTATCCATGAATACACTAAAAACCCAACAAAACAGAGCACAACCTTGTCTAACACTATTTTTTGCTACTTTCACTACGTTTTCGCAATACAATTTCTCAAAATACTCCCTACATCTATCTTCTATACTGTTTTAATCCAAGATCATCACACCAAGATCATTATGAATGAAACAGGTATTTCCTTACCCTACTTGTTTCGTTCTATTTACGTACTCCTAGAACAGTTTATTTACTTCACCGACACACCAAGACATATTACTAATCTATTGGAAAGTACCTGAATATGTCATCATTTAATTAATATTTTTCTTTTGAAACCAACAGCATCTAAATATAAAACATATATATTAAGTAGTTATATAATAATAATAATAATAATAATAATAATAATAATAATAATAATAATATTTAGCACCGCGTCTTACTACCCGTTCGGGTTATACGCTAGTTATATTATAAAACAATCATATTACGTGGAGCAAAATTCCTATTTTATTTGATTAAATCACTAAGCTTGTGTAATTAGATTGTAAATAATCTCATTAGTATTGGTTAATTTACAATAATTAATTGAAGGTGTATGGTAATAAATAAATTTGCATTTAGTTTGTGTGCCATTTTTAAGAGGGTTGAAAAAAATTGAATCAAATTATTAGGTATAAATAAACGAAACGTTTACCTGACCTAGAGCTGGAATTTTATCCTGACCGGCTCATGATAGTCTTACTTTATATTTACTTCCCATTCTCTTTCCAGGCGAATAAAGGGGTTGCTTCAACTTCTGACTCTACTCCTTCCACCTTCCCCCCCAAATCCAGTCAGCAAGGGGACAAAGACGTCAGTCAGGCGTCAACATGGCATCTGGGTAATGAATCCTCATCTTGTCTACCGAGGTATTCGTTCATAAATAATTTCCATATTTCCCTCCAAACAAACGTGGCTACATTTCCTATATACTCTACCTTTCTCATCCTTATTCCATCATTGTAAATATGAGGATAGTCTTGACGGTTGGTAATGCACGGTGGGATATGTGACAGACATCGGAACCATCACATTGGGCAGCCAATATACAGTACTATAAGTTTAGAAATGATATTTAAGAAATGGTGAGGTACGATGACGATTTGTTCTACAATGGGGGCTATTTTATCAGGGTCGTACTGAAAGAGGCTACTTTGTAGCTTAAACCCCTTACCCCCTTCTTGCACTCGAAAGCATTATTACTATTATAGCTTTGTATTTTTCTTAAAACCTAGGTATCCTATAAAATTCATAATATTAAATTGATTTACCCAAATTATTTTGCAATGTGAATGCGTGGAATGCTAGGCCTCCACCGTGGTTTGGATCCCACGTTAAAGTGAAGGTCCTCCCTTTCATCTCACAATCAACCTACCATTACACACTAGCGTAAGTGCGTACAATCCGAATGGGTAGTAAGACATGGTGCCAATAATAATAATTATTATTATTATATTTTGCAAGCACTTTTAATATTTTTTTATAACAGCATTTTACTAACCGTTCAGGTTAAACGTCTACGTATTGATTACAACAATGTGATAACCAGCCACGTGGTATAGTGATCAGTGCACCTATTTGCAAACCTAGAGGTCCCAGATTTTATTCATGGCTGGTACCACGGGTATATTTTCCAAAAGGGGGAATTTTTCCTACGGGCTACAAGGTTTAGTTAATTAGGCTTAAGTTAGGTTTAAGATATTTCCTGGCTCCCCACCTTCATAATAACTATCATCATATAATCTCTTTGTGGGTAAAACGTGTAGACAACCTCCATAAGTCTACCCAGGGTAGCGTTCTGTGCCATCAGAGTGGTTAAAAGTCTACACACACAGAAGATCCCGGTCATAGATCAATACGCTAGAAGAAAAATAAACGTTAGGGATTTTATTGTTTAATTTAGAGGATGTATGACCGCATTTGTGTGTAAGGAGAGTGGAAAACTATTTAGAAAGCGCCACTCTCAGTAAACTCTACCGGTATAGAACCCCGATATTCCCATCTTTTGAAGTCTAGTCTAATGCGAGAGTAGCACCTTAGACCATTCGGCCACAGAAGAGGTCTATTTTTGATTTTTCAAGAGAGATTCATTTTTAAAAATCTCCATGAAATCTCCTGATTTGACTAATTCCCCACGTTCTACCGATATGTACACCGCTACCTCCTAAAATAAACCTTTGTACGCAGCCCTGCTTTCTACAGTGTCATTTCAAAGTGATTGAAGGTAAACTTTGAGTCATGTCCTTTAAGACATACGCTTTTCACACACACATACTCACAAACAAACACACACACACATACAATGAAAAAAACATTCAAATAGAAAATAGTCAAAGCCTAGAAAGCGTTGCCTCAACCTTCTGAGCTTCTGCATAATGTATTACTTCAACCTCAAATTTAATTGAAAATAAATAAAACTTTCTTACTGAGTTTTCTTGAAACTTTGTAAGATACACTTTGAGCGATAAAATAAACTTAAAAAATAATCTTATGAGCTTGGTATGGAAAAAGTATGCAAGAATAAGAAACACTAGATGGCTTTTATTTCATCCTTTCTACCACGTCAGTGCTTTACTTCAGATAAGTCGAAGACGTGTCACGCATTAACATAATCATGAATACCCCTGTCAACAACCACATGTCAAAAGAGTGGGTGAGGGAGAGCGGCATACAAAATAAGTATTGGTGAGTGGAAGCCGCCATCTTAGGCTTGTGAAGGGAATACTTCAGTGGTTCGCAAGATTTAAATTAATTTGAAGTTTTTTGAGGAAGAGGCTAGAATCTAAAACCATTTTAAGACATTATCGATTGGTGAAGAGTTGAAGGGGAGAGATGATAACGATATTTGTTTTTGATGAGAAATTATTTGAAGCACAGGAAAGATATTTACTTTATCTCGTAGGATGCTAGAGCAAAGTTGTACTAAGTTGTGTCAGATCACGTAAGAAAATGAATTATTAATAGTGTTGTCATCTCAGGTAGAGCTTTTCTTTACTTCACACAGATAGAAAAATAATAACTTCGATTTATTTCTTCTAACACAGTTTTTAATAAATTAAAATAAGCAATTCTAATCAAGACTTTAAAATTCTATTTTCTGTGTGTGACTAATTTTAAAATTTCAGCCTTCTACGTGCGGTTGATATAATTCAATGCTCATGACAGACAAACTCTTCATTTTATTAATAAATATTACGTCATTCCCAAGGATAAAGTGTCTACAAATATTCATCAGTGGCCATGCCATCTAAGGCATCGGGCCAGCAAAAGACTCCATTTTTAGGAGGTTGAGGCTGTTAGGCACAGTTACTCTAGGTTTCACCTGCTATTTTTCACCTTCGCTGTTTATCTAACTAGCACGAAAGCTTCATGTCAGTGACTCATCACGGTAGCTTCTGTGATTCATCACTGAGGTTTTACTTTTGTGATCCATCACTGTGGTTTTACAACTGTGATCCATCACTGTGGTTTTACTTTTGTGGTCCATTCCTGTGGTTTTACAACTGTGATCCATCACTGTGGTCTTACTTTTGTGGTCCATTCCTGTGGTTTTACAACTGTGATCCATCACTGTGGTCTTACTTTTGTGGTCCATTCCTGTGGTTTTACAACTGTGATCCATCACTGTGGTTTTTACTTTTGTGGTCCATTCCTGTGGTTTTACTTTTGTGGTCCATTCCTGTGGTTTTACTTTTGTGGTCCATTCCTGTGGTTTTACAACTGTGATCCATCACTGTGGTTTTACAACTGTGATCCATCACTGTGGTTTTACTTTTGTGGTCCATTCCTGGGGTTTTACAACTGTGATCCATCACTGTGGTTTTACTTTTGTGGTCCATCACTGTGGTTTTACTTTTGTGGTCCATTCCTGTGGTTTTACTTTTGTGATCCATTCCTGTGGTTTTACTTTTGTGGTCCATTCCTGTGGTTTTACTTTTGTGGTACATTCCTGTGGTTTTACTTTTGTGGTCCATTCCTGTGGTTTTACTTTTGTGGTCCATTCCTGTGGTTTTACTTTTGTGATCCATTCCTGTGGTTTTACAACTGTGATCCATCACTGTGGTTTTACTTTTGTGGTCCATTCCTGTGGTTTTACTTTTGTGGTCCATTCCTGTGGTTTTACTTTTGTGATCCATCACTGTGGTTTTACAACTGTGATCCATCACTGTGGTTTTACTTTTGTGGTCCATTCCTGTGGTTTTACAACTGTGATCCATCACTGTGGTTTTACATTTGTGATCCATTCCTGTGGTTTTACTTTTGTGGTCCATTCCTGTGGTTTTACAACTGTGATCCATCACTGTGGTTTTACATTTGTGATCCATTCCTGTGGTTTTACAACTGTGATTCATCACTGTGGTTTTACAACTGTGATCCATCACTGTGGTTTTACAACTGTGATACATCACTGGGGTTTTACAACTGTGATCCATCACTGTGGTTTTACTTTTGTGATCCATTCCTGTGGTTTCACAACTGTGATCCATCACTGTGGTCTTACTTTTGTGATCCATTCCTGTGGTTTTACAACTGTGATCCATCACTGTGGATTTACAACAGTTATCCATCACTGTGGTTTTACGACTGTGATCCATCAATGTGGTTTTACAACAGTGATCCATCACTGTGGTTTTACAACTGTACTCCATCACTGTGGTTTTACAACTGTGATCCATCACTGTGGTTTTACAAGTGTGATCCATCCCTGTTGTTTTACAAGTGTGATCCATCACTGTGGTTTTACAAGTGTGATCCATCACAGTGGTTTTACAAGTGAAAAATTGCCCTAGATACGGGAAGATTCATGGATAGCTCAGTGGTTAGATCATTAGCGTACTAAGTCAAAGGTTCCGGGTTCGATTCCCATGTCCAGGTGTCATTTTTCAATTTTCAGAATGTGTAATATTAATATAGGCTATATGTTAAAATACTAAACTGTGTTCTATAACATTTATATCTACTGGAACATTAATTAAGGAGGATATAATGTATTATTATTTAGTCCTAAGAACCTATTATTTCTATTTATAAATTACAGTTAAGACACCATCTAGCTTGAACTGACAAGAGAGTCTAATTTTCTTATATAACGCCTCAATGTTCTACCATATATGAGGAAATAGTGATTTGGAGGTCTGGGCTTAAATCCAAACAGGGTGAACAGAAGATTATCCCTATGTATAATTCCTCATTTTTATTACATTACGGTTTTAAATGGTGAGATATCTGATTGGTTATGAACTGCTGTATATAGATATAAAAAATGTAAACATTATTATGTATATTATATTATATATTATATAATAAATACAATATATCATGTATATAATATTATATATTATATAATAAATACAATATATCATGTATATAATATATTGTATTATTTATAAATATAATATACATATAAATATAAACTAATGTGCAACTACAGCTCTTAAAATCCATTTCGGATTTATTTTAAATCATATTAAAAATATAGATAGAACATAGTAGTTAAAGAGTGCCCTTGATCTTACAATCGAAGGCAATAGTTGACCGAAGTGATTGTCGTGATAGAAAGGAGATTCAACAGAAAATAGTAGTGAATGCTACGAGACTGACACGAAGACGAAGGCGAAGAATAGAATCCAAGAAGAGAGGGAATTGTAGAAACTTCGTCCCAAGAGTTTCATCAAGAATTCCTATTATCATGCCTCGCTTCTTCTTGGGAAACTTGACGTGAAGTTACTCGCTTTTCAGTTTGAAAAGGATGTGAATTTGAATAAACATGAGAGGCTATGTATTACATCTTGCGCATCACTTACACGGACTCTGGAAACTGTCACCAGAAATGGAGTCTCTTCATAGCGAAAGAAGAACTATTAAATTTGAATATGTGAATATTTATTGAGGGAATAAAGAAACATGTGGTAAAAATATAATCATACGTAATTTTTTATGTTGTATTTTATATTTTGAATTTTCTTTTTCAAAAATAAGGCCTATAACACATTTAAATATATTTTATCTGTAAAATTGTAAAAGAAACGCAACATAATATTTGTTATCCAAAACCCCTCCAAAATACCCATTCTGAACAAAGGCCTTGAATAAATTTTCAATGACTACTCATCTGTGAAGTTAACTTAAATATTTTTTTTAGATAAAAAAATATAAAATTGTTATTTATAATGCTAAACCCTCTACAGTTATCCTTTTTGTGGAAAATAATCATAATCATCTTCTAAAAATTTCAAATTTTCAAATGTAAGTCCACAGTAAGATATGTTTAATTTTAGATATTTAATTATAATCCTGATTTTGCATTTAACTACAACTACTTCAATGCCATTGACGAGGTGGTTAGCGTTTAAACCAAGGCTAGCTGTACTAGGATCGCCTTTAAATAAACGGTTCCTCACTATCGATATACAATTTAAAGGAAATATCTCCAAACTTTCTCACCCTTAGCTTATTAGTGCTAATATATAAATACCCTGAATTGGTAACAACGTTATAGGGCCCCTACACGATCAGACTGTCAGTATTATTAAAGTAATAATTAAAACTGATAGTCCGACTGATCGTGTAGGGGCCCTATTAGAGACACGTTTGACCGACTGGACGCTGCAGTCAAGTGCGCGTTGTCCCATCAAACATAACAATAATAATTATAAGTGAACGCGTGCGAACTGCTCGCTCAACCAGGTCACCCTGTGCACAGTATCCCTGAGGTATAATTTATTAGGTACCCGCGTTTGAATGAGGTGAGAGTGGGAAACCATTTAAGGAATCCCACTTACCATGCACCATGTTTATAAACAAATGTTGTTTCCTATTAACGTCTAAACCAAAATGAATTGGATGAAAATTTAATCCACATGCCGCCCGAAGTGGATACATAATTATTGTGGGAAAGATCATTTCCAAGTTAGTCCCAAGCGCTCTGAATCCTCTGGGTGGCTCTGGTAAGGACATGAATGAGTAGATTGTAGTTTACAACTGCCGAGCAAAACACAAAATCCTGTAAACCCTGTATTCGAGCACTGTATACGTGAAAAATCAATGTTCCGTTCTAAGTGTCCAGCTGTGACCTCGATACTCCTGCGATATTGGTCACTTACTCATGAGCCGTTGAAGGGTGTGATTGGCCGAGAGAATCACCAATAACCAATATTTGGCAAAACCAAAAATGTAAACATATTATTTTAAATGTAGAATTACGATTTATGTAAAACGTTTTTGTATAGAACAGAAAAGTTTAATGTAAGGATTCTGAAATGGGGAGAATTGAGAATTTTTTTTCCAAATCTGATATTATGAAACAAATTCTTAACAGTAGGAGAAAAGAAAATTTATTTGCGAACCAATAAAAAAATGTAAAGATAAAAAAATAATAACCGTGTATATAAGTATTAAACTTATATTACTATTTAAATTATTATAATCCCCAAATACTATTTTTTAATTGTTTGCAAATCTAAACGACAGGGATGTCAGCATTGAATTTAAATAGGGATCTACTGTGATAATATTCCAAACTAATACAAAGAGAATGGGCGCTATTTGTTTCGATATGTGATCTATAGAAAGTTCACGTACACATATTATAGTCCAACGGATAATTGCTCAAGGAAAACTTATTTTAAGTACTTTGAAATCAAGATAGATTTCAATCAAATCAACATGAATGAATTATGATCGTTCAGAAATAAAGTTTGCCTATGGTTTAAAAGTTAAATATGAGCAGTTGAGGTCATTTTATTGACGTACAGTACATCGGTAAGAGTGCTCCGTGTGATAATAAAGCACACCTAGAGGAATTATACTGATGTGAGGTGTGTGAGGTGTGCAATGTACGATAAAAAGATACAACACACGAGTAGAATACGGAGTGGACACTTATCTTTTAATAATAAATTCTCGATATTTTACAGTAGAATTAAATTTAAACTCGTTATAAAGTTGTCAAGTTTGAATCCATGTAAGTGGTATTTTGGTATAAGAGAATATTTTGATCTTGATGGAGAAATATCGACAGTTGTTATGCAATCCAAATTTTTATTGGAGGGGAAGAGGATGGGTGATATATGGGTTTTAATAATAGTGCTTAGTTCCTCAGTACAATTTTATTTAAAGCTTGACGTTAATATCTCAAATTCTCAAATTTTCCAGTTTTATTTAGCAGTTTACTACTAATCACTACTTTGCGTAGTCAGCTCTTCCACGAAGAACGCTAATAGTTTTAATTACTACTTAAAGCAAATGTAGTAGAACTAAATCATAGAGCACTGAAAATTGGTTGAATATTATGGCTGAATTTGAAATACTAGGCTTACAAATCAACTATTAAAAAGGTATAACAACACATACATTAAAGGTTTTACTAAAATTCTCGATTATAAAATTTTTAGAAATAGTATCTTCGAAATATGTTGTGCTCCCACCACACAACCACCCGCTCCACATTTATTTTATAATTGCACCACTGCTTCTAGATATTAAGTTATATCTCAAAAGGAGTGTGATACAAAACAGATTTTACTTCAAAATGCAAATAAAAATTTACAATTTCTATGATATTATTCTTTCATCTGATGAGCATAAGAACTTTTGTCCAAAGAGCAGTTTGTAAAACTAAAAATAATATCTGGAACGTTTAATGGCAACGTGTTTAAGAAATAACTTCTCAAATAGCGTACAATTTTACTATTTGAATTATCTATTATTTTTTTTCTGAAAATTGAAAACTGACACCTGGACACGGGAATCAAACCCAGGATATTTGGCTGAGTACGCCAATGCTCAAACCACTGAGCTATCCAGGAATCGCTACAATTTATAATAATTGTACAAGTGGCAGCAATAAGCCAACTACCGAGTCGAAGGTGGTTGCGTTATCTGATAGCTCGTGATCTTAATAAAAACAAACATTTGTAGCCGACGATTTCCGAACATCCATCATAGACTCTGCCTTAAAATATGAGTGAAGAATGACCCTGGTTACGGGACGATTCCTAGATAACTCAGTGGTTAGAGCATTGGCGTACTTAGGCAAAGGTCCGGGTTCTATTCCCGTGTTCAGGTGTCATTTTTCAATTTTCAGAATATGATATCTATATTAAGTAATCTTCACTAAAAGCATAAATAATTTCTTTAACTATTTGATTCTTATGATTTTTTTTGTAACATTCTAAAAGATGATTTCAAGACATTAATAATCCAAAAAGTAAACACATGGCGTGAAAAATAAATAGCTTGATACATTTCACTGTTTTGATTAGAAAATGTTTTTTAAGCTTAAAGCTCAAATGCTAATCTGGTGTAGAATACTATGAAAACTAAGTCAACTTTATTAAAAAAAACACTACGAACAAAAGAAAAAACTACTTTTTATGAAAATTAAAAATCAAACTGGTTTTTATTCACGATCGAAACACAAATGTGTAATGTTGAGGGCCAGATTAGTGGTGGAGGGACTTGTGGGAAGTTGGGATCTTAAAATAGCGTTTTCTATAGAATTTCCAATATTAAATTAAATATTGCTTGAGAGATTCATTGGGTAACGTGTTTATTGATTGATTTAAAGTTATTTCGAAAGGGTAGGATATTAAAGGGGCTGCTTGTGAGAGCGCTGAAATTCGTTTGCAGTTGTTCAGAAATACCACGTTATTTAGGAATTTGTCTGATATTTTAACAATGGCACAAGCTTTGAAGCTTCATACATTTTATGTTCATAGAAATAAAGCATATTAAATAATTTTAAAATGTTTCAAGTAGCCGGATCCATTAAGGCAGCCGCCTTAGCAAGCCGCCTTAGCCAGCGAGAAAAAAAATCAACCACTGTCAGACCACAAGGCTTAAAATACAACGTTCTGTGTCGTTTTCTGGAACTACTTCTATATTATGTTTAAGATCATATTCCCCTTCACCCTTCACCCACAACCACCCTTGTTCATGTCTATAAGAAAAAGTGGAAATAAAAATAACAAACTTTTTATCTCAAGATAGAAAAGAAAGTTCTCTGATAGGTTTCAAGTATATTAAAATGTCCTGTTATGAGCTTGTCAAAAAATTAATGTATTTATTTGAGGAAGGTTATATATAGAGCCTTTTTTTAATCAAGCCTAGTCTCATAGATATGAAAGTATGCTAACAAAGTCGTTGAAAATGATCCAATTTCACATTTTAATATATATTCACTTTCTCACTATCTTAGAGGTAGAGAAAGTATTGTGATCATAAAATAAAACGAACTCGAGATTTTGATGAATCTCGACGTTTCATGACCTCCCCGATTCCGAAAAAGTTTTTTTTTTAAATTTCCGTCTTGCTCTTTGTCTGTCTGTACATCCGACTAGAGCCTAAAATATGTTACCGCTTGGGTTAAAACTTGGTATCTAGGGTTTTCATAGGGTTGCCCTTAGGGTTTTTTGGAATTGGAAATATAACCCTAAAATTAAGGGTAGTTTACTGAAGGGCAAAATAGAAACAGTAGATTTTCTCAAAATCGTCTTTAACGATGTTGATAAAATTTCATTTCTAAACATTTATAAATATTACAAAAAAATGGCTACTCTAAATATTTTGGCAAAATGAATTCAAGGGTTTCAGTCTGATGCGTAAATAATAATTTTTTATTATATCTCCGAAACTATATGAGATATGAAATTACTTACCACTGTAGATCTATTTGTGATACAAATATTCTATAAGAAACATATTTTTATAAAACCAATAGCTTTAAATCCATATGCAAACATATATATATATTTTTAACTTTTTTAACCTTTAAGGTATTGCGACCGTAAAAACAATCCAACCCGAAATGTTTATAGATGTCGACGTCTCATGAACCCCGAAACGCTAAAAAGTGTTTTTTGCATTGCCGTCTGTCTGTGTGTGATTTTAACCCCTAAATAAAGAGTAGTGTAATAAAAAACAAAAAGAGAAAAAAAATTATCTTCTCAAAATGGGCTCTAACGATTTTGATTAAAATTCGTATTTAGACGTTGATTAAGATTATAAATAATCTGGATATTTTCACTTCCTCAAAAATGACTTTTAGGGTACTCTACAGAAGTGGAGATTTCCTTATCTCCAGAGCTATTTGAGATACTAAATAACTTATCATTGCAAAATTGTAGTACTATAATAAATACTTTTATGTGAAATATATTTTATAAAATCAACGCTTTCTGAGATATTTTCAAAAATATTAATACAATTTTGTGAGCTTTAGTTATAAAGAGATACTACTTAATAATTCTGTAATGCCATAGAGTAATTAAATATAAGTAAATCTCCCAAAAAGTTTGTTATTTTTCGTTTAACCTCTTAGGAGAAATTTTAATACAACAATTGTCTATTTTCTTCATTTTAGTCTCAATAGTCCATATTTACATTTTTATTGGTTAAAATTTATAAATGAGGAATTTAATAGTAATGCGATCACCTGAAGATGTGCAACACCTAATAAAATGTTAATATTTTAACCGGAAAAAGAAATTTGAATACAAAGTGTTGACCCTTGTGGAACCAAAATCGATATTTTTTTTGGTACAAACATACAAACGAGGACATTATTTCTTTAATAATTAAAATTATAAAATTTGAAATCGGGACTCAAAAAATGTCGTACGTAGATATGGTGCAATTTATTTTTGGGTTTACTAATGTATATTATTTCGTCTCACATATACTACGAGTTTTGAGTAAATGCCTCCATTTTTAAACAATAGAGCGAGAAAGTCTGTACGGAGTTCCATACCATTTATTTATTAATAAAACTCAAACTATAAGGTTGTTAAATATAAATAGTCTTGTTATAACTTTTTTACCTCATTATGGTGTGAACCATATTTTGAAATAAGGTACCGTATAATTAAATGTTGTGTTATAGCTAAACGTCTGCGAGGCAATTTATCACTTACCAAGGTGGCCTCCTTAATATTGCATCAGTCAATACACCCCATTTGAACTGTTCATAAACTCTCTTGACCTATACAATTCGAGAATTGGTTAATTCTTTATTTCACTTAATTTTACTGTTCTTTGCACTTTACTTTCATTTATAGGTTTTATGAAAATCAGATAGTTGACGTTTTAAAACCCAAATTAGAATATTTCGTATAGATATAAGGCTTGGTTTTGCACTAGGAATTTTATGTGCCACCTAAATCATTCTCTTATCTCTACTTGTATGAGTTACGCACGGTATTTTTATTTTCATATGGGGAAATATACTTGGCTAATAAAAAAAAACTATTCGTGTTGCTATTGCTGTGGGTGTTTTAGAGGGATCTCATTAATCTCCTATCAATGTTGTTTTAAGCTCACTTTTATTTACGTACACATGTTCGCAAACCTTACAATTTTATATAGCAATTTTATTTAACATAAAATACATAAGCACACTATTGACACCCAGTCTAAAGCGTCAGTCTCTAATGGTCTGGTTTGCTGGTAACGGTAACGGTGTGTTTTGAAACCCAGCTGGGTGTATTAATGTACTTTTCCCCAAATTGTTAACACTTTCCCTCAAAGAAAATGCGGTTAAGATTTCTATGGATACTATATTTCTCATGACAGCTTTATTCGTGAAAGTATGCAGACTTATGGTCGCAAAGCACAACTAAACTAATTTTAAATAATTAAGACAACTTAATTGGAAAATTAAGAGAATTTACAAATGATTAGCCTGGGAAGAGTATAAAAACCTTTAAACCAACACTCTTTCAAACCCCTTCTGATGGAGGGTTGGTATTTATTCTCTAACCATGCAGTGTATCGTGTTCTCATTAGTCAGCTGTTTGATTACGATGGGAGTTTTGAGATATTATAATGAACACTGAAATATGGTAGAATGGTCGCAACTAAAATACGGAGGACTAGGGTTCTAATCCCATCACTGACCACACTATAGAACCCATCGTGTGAGGATCACACCACACCTTTCATAACATGGTGATCACACTTTACCAGCCGTTATGTGGGGATCACACTACACTTTCTCTAGCATGGTGATCACATTACACTTACCATCACATCGTGATCACAATACACTTACCATAACATGGTAATCACACAATCCCATTGTGATCACAATACCTGCCATGACATGCTGATCAAATGCCTACTGTCGTGTGATAACCGCACCATATCTCACCATTAGGTGGTGGTCACACTATATCTGGAACATAACACTCATATATAGATCTAGCGCCAGGAAATGTAGGCCTACAATCCGGGGGAAATAACGACATCAAGTCCACACATAATGCAAAAATGAGATCGATCAATGAGCTGTGGTCAGTCTCGTTAGTACACATGATTCCGGTAATAGGCTGGATTGTTAAATATTAAATATAATGAGCGAGCTTGTTTTATCCGGCGGAGGGGGGGGGGG
>CABFVX010000167.1:292369-340970 GCA_902151425.1 Timema shepardi | reverse complement strand
GGGGGGGTGGGTGCCGTTTGTGTTCATGGCTGAGAGCAGAAAGGTCAGTTGAACTGAGGGTTGGATTTCCCAATTAATAATTTTTACCTCACTCCCATTTCCAGCTCATTAATTCATCATCGAATATTTTTAATACTTTAAATTAGTTTTTCATGCTTCATATTATCACTCCCCCCTGTGGCCTACAGGTCAAAATTCCTGGATACTGATCCAGAGAGAGGCCCCAGGTTTGATCCCCGGTGCTCCCAGAATTTGTCTGTGAAGCAGTAGATCTGGAAAGGGGACAAACTAAGACACGTGAGGACAGCTGAGGAGATGCTTTAGTAAATAATTAACAGATCAGGTCTATAAAACTGATAAAGGGGTGGAGGTTTAGTTGTGCTGACCACATGGCACCTTCCTTCCGTAAATGTTAGCACTACCATCGCTAACAGTGGCGGCCGTTTGGTCAGTATAGCTCGACCGTGGACTCAAGCAAAGGAGTTCACTTTTCCTACCATCATAATAGACAGCTATACTCGTAATGTAAAAATAACTAGAACTATGTTCATTTTAATTTCGCTAAAGGGATAAGGCTAAGGAAGGTAGAATTCGAAGGAAATATACTTGTGTTTAATATTAAATTTTTAAATATATATATTTCTAGTATTTGATATAATAAGTTAATACTTACCTAACTTATGGCATTAGGAACTCGAGAATGCATTGATGCACTCAAAAAAGAACGCTACCTAACGTTATCTTTAGATAGTTCTATCCAATACACCTCATTACGCCTTATCTATTTCAGTTTCACTCTAATGTTATCCTCCTATCTGAGTCTGGGTCTTTCCAATGGTCTCTCACCATTGGGTTACCAGTCAATACTCTGAACATGGTTTTAGACTCTCCCATTAGCGCTGCATGCCCTGCCCACCATACTCGGCGAGACTTGATTATCTTAAAAATGTATTGTGTGTGATAAGTACAGGGTATTAAACTCATTGTGTTTGTAAAAAACATGAATTATTAATTTTAGGCCTCTCGAAAATTGATAAGCCATTTACAAGAAAAAAAATCTTGAAATAATTTATCAGTAGCCGTAATAGTAGCAGACGCAGTCGTTAGTTTTATCGAAAGTTATTTTAGATCGAAAATTATTTCTTTGAGTATAAATTGGATTATGTATAAAAAATTGTATACAGCGACCCATATGGACAGATGTCTCTTCATACATCCTACAACCATCAAAAGTGACCAACTCAATCAAAGATTATATTTTGACATAACTCCAGCTTTAATGCCTTTAAAAACAATATCAATATATGACCTCAATATCGCCTTAAAAACGCTTAAATTTGTCTTCAAAACAATTTTCAATAGAATATATTTTTAGGTAAACATCAATAAATCTATCTTGTAAAAAATATAAAATACCATGTTTAACTTTTGTAGGGATTGTGGTTATGTACAGTACCTGTGATTCGCGTCTAGCTTCTCAGCCAGGCTTTCAACACGTCTTCACTAATTGAGTAGGTAGGAGGAAAGTAGAAAGTGTAACCGCATTTAGATGGAGGTAGACTGGAAGTGATTTAGGAAAGACTAATTCCGTTCTCCTAGCCGGAGTTTGAGGCCTGACCTCCCATCATCATTAAGCTAGACGAAACAACCCAGAAAATGTTGATACCTCTATCACTATTATTATTATTATTATTATTATTATTATTATTAGCACCGCGTCTTACTAACCGTTCGGGTTATACGCACTTACGCTAATATGCAATGGTAGGGTGATTGTGAGATGAAATGGAGGCCCTACAGTTTAACGTGGAATCCGAACCACGCTGGGGGACTGGCATTCCCCACATTCACAAGATGTCTTGTCAGAGGTGAAGGAAGGGTTTGGTAAACAGAAAAATCGAGGATTGAACTCCGAACCCCCTGCACATAAGTCTGACACCTTATCACTAGACCACCAGCTCACCAATACCTCTATCTACGTGCCCATTGGTGTAGATTTGACTTATTTTTTTATGGTACAACTTCTTACTACTTATTATGGCTACACGCATGTGTACTAATTACATTGAATAGATAGAGATGAAGATTGAATTTAGCGTAAGTGTACACACATTTGCGTGAAGGAAGATTAAAAAACAGTTTTATTGAACCACCTTGAACATATCCAACCAGATTTCAAGCTCTCTGTTATTGGCAGTCTGGTATACCAAGATAGTAATGCCTAAGACCAATCAGCCACTGAGGTAGGTTTTAATGAGTTATTTAACTGAGAACTGTGGGCGTGTAGCTACCAAGCACAGACTCGTTATACATAAGTGTTGTTAAAATGTACGTCATACATCAAGTCCTAAACCGTTACCACCTAATAGTTAAACCTTGTTAGTTTAGACATTAATAATAGCTTCTTTCTGCTTCAGGGCCAGGATTTTCCGACGCTGGACGCTAGGCATCACGGAACCCAAAGTCCCCTACTCTTAAGCCCCGCCCCTCTACATCCCACGCGACATGCTCATATGTCAGCGTCCCGACGGCGGCGCCTACCAACGACGCCTGATCTGGGCGTGAGTGACGAGACAAACAACGCCGGGCAAGGCTACTTGAAGTGCCAACACTGCCCACGCGCTCTATGAAGGGTGAGAGACACTAACACACTCTACGGTTCAGCCACAAAAACATTTTGTTTTTTGCAATGTTGTGGGAAAAAGTGAGTTTTAAAAAACTTGTTTAGCTGTCATAGTTTAAAATGTGTAGCTAATTTTATTCTAAAATAAGGATTTTTATTATTCCAAGATTGTACTTTACTTTTTCTTTGCCATCTTGTATCCTAGTATTAAAAATTATGATTAACTGTGTTAAATAATTTCTGTTGGATAGTTTAAAATTATTTACCGTGTGGCTAAGTGCTCTGTGTTAGTCAAAGTTTAATAGTTATTAGTTGTACCAGCAAAAGAAAATCGCCTTCTTTCGAAATATGAATTTTAAATTGGAAAAAAAATGTTTACCAAACAACAATTTTTTATATAAATATGAATAACATGAATGAACATAATATACATTTTTAAATTGAACGTAAATTCATTTATTAAACAAAACTTTATTTTTATATTTTGTATAACAATTATTCATATAGGTACTTTAATACATAAGTTTAATTTAAGACGTTGCATGAATTATATTATAATTATTTATTTATTCAGAAAAATGAATTAAAGAACCTCTTTATAAAAAAAAATTTTGTAAATAAAACACATTATTTAAATCATCTCTTTTCTTCAGTTAGGAATATTTTTACGCATTGAATGAATGGTCTTGGCAAAGTCGGGGTTAAGAAATAATATCCCAGCTTTTGTGAAAATGTAACCTTGACTCATTAATAATTATGTGTAAATCAACTGACAAAGGAAATTATATGTGTTGTAATTTCAATGGCGTGGGGCTCCAGTCACTACCTCGCAATCAATGGAGTTTTTGTGTACATATTTCACTCGAATTCTTGTGCCATCTATCGTACCCTTTACTGTGTTTAAGATATGCATTAGTAACACAAATGTTTTTTCTTTGAGTTCCAATCCGTGCCTGAGCAGTCTGCTTACCTGCTTACTTACAGACGGTGTAAAAACTCTGCAAGAAAATGTAGTTTAATGAAATCTTTGCTAAAAAATATCGTCACTATTGTACTAATTTCAAATATCGCCAGGCCATTTCCATAGAATCTCGCTTTTCATATTTTGCGCAGTTATCATTTTTTGGAGCAAAAAATTACTTTGTTTATTGAATTGTCAGCGATGGCTTGTTCGATTCCTGGTCCGTATACCAAATCTACCAAAATAAACCATACGTCCTGTTCCTAACAAATAATTGCTGAATCGGACAAGATGAGGACTAGAAGCTCTAGAGCCAAACAATTTTCCGTCGCCAACTTAAAGTTAAAATTAAGCAAATTCGTGCTCACTTTCAGAAACTCACTTGCTAGCCGTAAGAATAAATTGTGTAGATTTGGGCCAAAGACGGTGGCATTTCAGGCAAACTTCCACTGACACTTTTGCCACAATGAGGTAATAAAAGTGATGTTTGATGAAAGTCGCCGCACATAAGTAATACATGTTGGCCGAGGGGGACATACTTTTTTATCATAATTTGATATTAAATAATGATAATAATAACTGTTCTGGTAATAATTTTCTTAGGGTAGAGGTTTAATAATATAGATAACGCCTGTTTTATATTGTACTGTGAACTACAGATATAGTGGACATCTAATACAATAACATAGTCCTTGGGATTTTGACTGGAGGAAAGGTATGCCTACTGAGGCAAAGGGCCTGTGTGACGTCATTAATCTAAGATGACTACAGTTATGGATACTATCTCCTTTTTTGATCTGTTACTGCTTTTGAGGTGGTTCTATCAAAAATATTTTAATTATATTTTTTTGTTAGTCATAAAATAAGAATATAAAATCTTAAGATATATATTAATATCTTTAACTGTTTCCTAGATATAACCTCGCATATTACTACCCCATTGCAATCTTTCTACTGTATATATTGATATCTTTAATTGTTTCCTAGATATAACCTCGCATATTACTACCCCATTGCAATCTTTCTACTGTATATATTGATATCTTTAACGGTTTCCTAGATATAACCTCGCGTATTACTACCCCATTGCAATCTTTCTACTGTATATATTGATATCTTTAACTGTTTCCTAGATATAACCTTGCGTATTACTACCCCATTGCAATCTTTCTACTGTATATATTGATATATTTAACTGTTTCCTAGATATAACCTTGCGTATTACTACCCCATTGCAATCTTTCTACTGTATATATTGATATCTTTAACTGTTTTCCTAGATATAACCTCGCGTATTACTACCCCATTGCAATCTTTCTACTGTATATATTGATATCTTTAACTGTTTCCTAGATATAGCCTCGCATATTACTACCCCATTGCAATCTTTCTACTGTATGCTCACTAAATTTGAAAGTGTGAAATAATTTGCAGCTTTCTCCTTGAAAAATACTATTTATTAAAACTACAGTATCTATTTACATTTGAAGAGATATATATGATGACCTATAAACCTTAATTCAAGTCCCAAAGTTCATTTTTATCATCTGCAACATTGCTGTCATAGAATTGTTCTTCATCCCCACACTCCACATGTATGTGCACCACTGTGATTGAGCACAGAATGTTCAATGTATAGCACACCATCATTTGACGCAAGCACACCGCAGCAGCTGCATTATTGATTACACATAGTAGAAGAATATTGATTCTCTGCTTTCTCCCAAACACTTTGTGATGGCTCTGGGAGATTTGGGTGTTGTTTATCGGTGTGTTGTAATTCCATCACCTAGTAATGAGTCATTAAAGTGAGGATGTAGGGGACGCGATAAAAAACCAGTAATTTTAAGGTGTTTAAAGTAAAATATTTTTTTGACCAAAATAAATAATATATTTCTCCAATAGCAACGTTTAGTTTCATTTTCTTCATATGTTGATATCAAAAGTTGTAGTTTATCTGTCAAGGATGTCATAGAATTGAATGACAACTCTTTCTCTTAATTTAAAAAGTTTCTCATTTAATACCGATATGTCTACGACAGATATTCAACAGCTTCTGATATCACCACTTGAATACAATTAAACTAAACGTTACTACTGGAGCAATATTTTATTTATTTTGGCCAAAAAATGTTTTTCTATAAAAAACTGAAAAAACACTGACATTTTATCACGTCCCCTACACCCCCACCTTAATATGTATGGCATTAAGAGAGGATATTGCTGGCGGTCTATTTCCATTTTGCATCTTCTTCTTTTTTTTTAAACTACCAATGCAGCTGACCCGTGTCCGAAATCTTTGTTCCTGACGAGTAGACTTGACAAATGAATCGCTCTATCAACCGATTCATCTTCCTTCTTAAGTTTTTCCAGACATCCAAGTCTTCCAATACCTTTAAAGATTTGGTTTCTGAGGTCTTTAAAGTTTTCCAGAAAGCTAGTTTCTCTTTCTTCGTAAAGCCCCCGGTAACATCACACCCTGAAAGAGCATGTACAACTGGTAGTGTATTCCTTTTTGTAGAACCTGCTGTGCTTGTAATTCTATCTTTCCATCAAAGACAGCTAATGAATATTATTTTGAAACTGTTTTATTTGGTAAAAATAATAATTATTTCCCTTGGCAACAAATGAAGAAACATTGAGCATTTTATTAGAAATCTCTATATGTTATTGTTCTTCCAACATATTTATCAGCTTGCTTTTATTTGAAAGTAAAACTGTTGTACCATCTAAGTTGAACCTTGAAAGAGGTACTGCAAATAATTCATAATCACTTGGGCATTTTTGTAGATCAATGGCAGTTCAAATTATTGAAGCAATCATAAAACCCATAAATAGTGCTCTATGGCGTCTGATACTTTCAGCTTAACAACTTTATCCGCACTTTTACGCAGATAATATTTTATTTTTTCATTTGTGGCCAGAGGCTCCAACTGTCTGATTCAATCCAATATTCCTTGAAGTTTTTGTACATTCGAAATCATTTTTCGGCCGTTCTTGATGTGACCTTATGAATTTTTTCATTAAAAATTCTTTGTTCAGATATGTATTAGTTATTTCACAACATATATGACAGTTTTAGCCAATGTCGTCATTGAGTGATGGTCCTGATATTTTAATTGATCTTAGGACATCTTACTCCTTCTTCTCCTGATAGACCACCATAATTGGGAAGTGCAAACTTCCTTCGCAATATAGAGTATGCTTGAAGAAGTCAATACTGTCATCAGCCCAATAAACAAATCTGCCTCTTATACACTCCGAGTAAAAGTAAGGTCCTTCCCAATCCTCTATGCGTTCTACCACCTCTGTTGCTATCTGTGTTTGAAACCGTAGGACTCTAGCTTGATGTATAAGAGATCCAAAGTCATTCAGATATTGAATGATGAATTTTTCGCAGGTAGCTTTGAAGCTTATCGTGACGATAACATTTCATATAAAATGAACATCCGTGACAATTAATGAGCCTTGTTTATTGCAGATTCATCCTGCTTTTCTGAAGTACTTTTAATATACATCCGTTCTTGACAGCACCAATTGTAAAAAAGAACACCTTCCTTTAGAAAAATATTTGCCAAATTCTCAATTTCAAAACTTCCAGTGAATTTCCATTTTTCACACGCTAGTATGGCTCTCCATAAAAACCTAGCTGCTTCAAGAAGGGTTCTTATATTTTTCTCAAAATACTCCAATTCTTCTATTGTATTATTGCAACATCTTTCATTGAAGCTTGTTGAGGTTCTTCTACCATTTTGTGATTACTAAAATAATACCAATATATTCAAGCGCTTCTTGTATAAAACTTTTGATTTGTTTTCTACATTTGATCTGTCCTTCCAAATCAATGCTAGCTACAATTTTCCTGTTAAAGTTTTTCACACTTCTCCAATTTTGTTACATCACTAAATGACGAAACAAATTAAAATTTGTGTCTTGATAAGAAAGTGAATTTGGCTGAATATTTCCACATAGTGTAGGCTTGTGTCACTACATATGTGTTCCAACAATATTTATGATATGCAATTTCCCTTACGTTAGTGCCCCCATGATTTATAAAATCACTTAAACGAATCTTCAATTTCATTAATAGATAGATCTACTGCTATATTCAAACGGATGCCTGCTGAGTCAGTTGATATCAAATGGAATGTGTTTCTTATTTTTCCTTCTTTATTGCAAAATAAACATTTATTTCTTTCGTATATAGATATATTTGAATTTATAGTGTCACTTCGCTCTTCCTTTCCTTTATGGCTGGAGACAGACGACTTTGGCTCACATAGCTGATCTTCATACACTCCTCTGCTTCGATCCATATTTGCTTTATGATTACATTTCTTGTAGCATTCTGAATAATATTATGTTTTAATTTTGTATGTAGTAAGGTGCCTAATCCCTAATCGAATACATAAGCTCTAGTATTCGCTATCGTTCTACTCGGCTCTCTTCTTAATACACTCTACAACCACTTCATAACATTTCGGATTAGGGAAGATTTATTTCTTTTTTCACATAAGGTACGCAAGGAATAGTCTGTTATCCACGTGTTTGTTTTTTGCTGGTGGAACTTATATTTTTTAATGATTTCGATATCTGAAGTTATTGACATTTTAAAAAGAACTGTAAGGTAGAAATATATTTCCTGCTTCATCTACTATATTTTTATATTTTCTTAACAGAATATCGCCAATTACCAGAAACTGTAAAAAAATAGAAGGGAAAAAAGATAGAAATCATGAATAAGGTAGTACGAACAGGAGGTTGCACCGTAAAACAGGGATATAACTTCTAAACAACAGGAGATATCATATTAGTTTATTAATGTTTTCTTGTTTTGTATGATGGGTAAAAGAGTCTTTAAAAATATCTGATATAATCAATTTAACAGGAGTATTAGATTAATTTCTAGTTTAAAAACTGTTTCGGCAAGTATATTGGGTGTATGACGTCACATAGGCCCTCTGCTACATATTCAGATCAAACACTTGGTAATTCATGATTATATGCGTCATTTTCAATGCCCCCCCTCCCCCCATAAAGGAAAAATGTTAAAAGAGCAAAAAGGATGAAAATGGTACAAAGATTAAAAAGGGAAAAAAGTAAATCTCACATTGATAAAAAATTGTGTAAAGTTTAAAATGGCTAGAGGAGGCCAAAAGGAAAAAAGCCAAAAAGGCCAACTAATGTAAAAAATGTTAAAAGTATAAAAAGTACAAAAAAGGTAAATAGTACAAAAAGGGTAAAGAGGAATAAAGCTGCATAGATGATATATAGGGTAAATTCATAAAAAAGGGTAAACGGGGTAAAAATGGTGGATACAAAAGTGGATAAAAAAGGGTTCAAATAATTACTATAATAATTTTGATTAGGCTGTTTTACAATCTTAGCCGTTCTTGAATTTTTACATATTTTTAAGCTTTTTATCTTAAAATAATACCTTATTTTCCCTTTTTCCTTAACAGTACTTAAGTTTACCCCTTTTACTTAGCATTTTTTTTACTTTTTGAAAGTTTTTTTTACTATTTATATCCTAAAACATTTCTCATGGGTCAATCCGGGTATTTCAATGCTAGGTTGGTAAGAAAAATAAGCTATTCACCTCAAATCCTACAGTTATGAACCAATTGTAACCAATGAAGTCTTGAATTTTTTGCCCATCCGTGGAGATTTTCAGCTTATGGTTATAATTTTAAGAACCGTATTCAGGAAACTGTTAGCTAAGCTTATATAATATATTCAAAAACTTTCTGAAATAAATAAAAGTCTAATAAATTATGCCTGGACCCGATTTTTAAAATTCTGACAATTAGTTACAAATTTACATATCGGGTCAGAAAGATTAAGACGTCAACGGTTCAGATCGGTTCAAAAATGTAGGAGTTGTAGTGACAAGCTTCTGACTTAGATATTTAATAATATAGATAGCTACAGTTACAGTTAGTTACAGTTTAATAGTTATAGCTTAACATCAGCAACAAATGTTAGTCCAAGATGGTGGGCAAGTAAAACAGTTAACAAGCTCATATAGTCTTGTTATTCAGTGATAAGTTGGTTGGGATTTAAATTTCTGCTAGTTGCATTGAGCGTTGAAGGTCATAAATTGTTTCCAAATTCCCTCTACGCAAATGCTGGTACAGTTCCTATAAATTCAACCTTACTTGTCACTATCTCACTAGATTCATTATTACGCATGCGTGTAACCTAAATAGTTGGTAAAATACCTTAATTAAAAAACTGTGTGATTAAATGCATAAAGGCCTGGCCGATAGTGAGATATAAAGCAAAAAATTATCTAACAATGTGTCAAAATTTGTTTCTATCAAATGCTCTCCCTTTAATTTGAAATGAATCAGTAAAAATGAATTCCTCTTTATTATTCTGACAAAAAAAATCATATAAGAGCACAACAAAGAATAAAAGAGAGTTTGGTATCGTTATTAAAGCTCTGTATAAAAAACACTGTTGATTATTTATTGATTGATTTCGATACACTTCATTCCAACCCTATACTCTTCTCTCACCATTGCTTGGATATTTTGAATACTGTGGGAAAAACTTACCAACTCCAACTTCCAGATTAAAATCTTTACATATATTTTCAGTTATCATAAAAATAATCAGAATACGTTTTGATATTTGTTAAAAATAGACCCGAAATTTTATGTCTATCATTAGTTCACGTAGTAATTATAATTGTTAAAAGTTTCCGAAATATGAAAAGTTACTAAAATCAGCTACATATTCATACGCTTATCATAATATAGGTTTTTTTTACTTTGACGCTAAGTTTCTGAAAGTATATATACTCAGATGATTGCATTTTCGGAAAAAAAAAGAGTGTCTTAATACGAAAGAGGGCGGGCCATAAAATAGTTGTATTTACTTTGATACTAGTGATAAAATAATATGTTTTATTATAGAAAAGGGTAGGCCTCTAGAGAAAATCTCAAATTAAAAGAGACGCAAATAAACGAAGGGAATAACAAAAAAATAATTACAAAACTAGAACTGATATTTATATAAATAAGAAGTAAAGAAGGACAAACAAAATGTTAAATTAAATTTATTTTATTTTGAATATTCTTAAGGGATCTAGAAATTTCGGTTCATAATGAATAGCTTTTAACTTGTGTTTTCAAACTTACTAAACTTTATAATACCATTCATTTTATACGGTGTATTAAACACGACCACGTTAATATTATTTAATATTTTCAAATCTGTTTAAATAGATCTTCTCATACAAACTAAGTATAAAGAAAGTTTAATGACAAAAACAAAATAATCCTGTAACTTTTAGCCATTTTTATGGACTCGAATAATATAATGATTATTTCTGGGGCGCTACAAATGGTGGCTTTTGTCTTTAATGGTGGTATTTATTTCACCACTCATAGTTTCTTCACAGGTTGGATTGACAGTAACTAAGCTAACGGTGTAAGAATGAAGAACGTAAAATTTCAGAGGAAACGTAATCAAATTTAATTAGAATGAAAGTGAGAAACCATTTAGGAAAATACACAATTGTTACATCCGACCGGGATTTTAACCCCGATCTCTCCTTCACCAGCATTCCAGTCCAACTTAAGATTGACGTGTTAAGCCATGTGACTACTGACTTGGGGCTTTCCGCTGGTTAAAAAGTGTATTCTCTTAATTTGCAGCTTTAGGTAATATATAAAATGCAAGGGTGACAAAAGCCTGAGAAATCTTAATTCTGATTGTTCTAATCAGCATTCACGTGAGCTTACAGGGTCATGTTTTAAAAAACATAGATTTTTTTTAGCCAATTAGCATAACATTTGCTTCTAGCATAACATTTTATATTGGCAAAACTAGTAACTTAGGGGAAACACTCCTCTTATATATATATATATATATATAAAACAGTGAGTTGTTATACCTTTTCAGGAGAGGGGGATGTGAAGGATGCCAGTTGTTAAGGGGATACTTTGAAGTGCTTTATATTGTCAACTACCAAGTTACAGTAACGTGTGGAGAGAATATCCTACAGCTTGAGTCCTTGTTCAGTAAGGGGGAGGATTCCCCAAACCATCATGAAAGTCTGAGTTATAAAACAACCACACAACGTTGTGTGGCCATATGTTCGATACCAGTTAGATTTATAGCACCGTAGATAGGTCAGGTCCCAGATGTGTTGAGTAGGGACATTTATAGAACCAGGACCTTCTTATGATCTCTTTCAACTCATTCTAAGACCTATATCACATTTATACACTCGTAGAGTAATTATTATAGAGCAAAACGAACCCCACAATTATGTACCACTGCCTACCCATCCCACTAAACCATCCTGACACGTCGGCACACGGGTTGGGCGAGTAGTAACATTATTAATATATACTGTTTGGTATTTATAAGCTTTGCAAATATGTGATGTAAATTTGGAAATATATCTCACTTCTCAAAACGATATGGCATATTTATGAGGCCATGCATTTGGAGCTATTTAAATAGCTTGACACATTGGGAATGTATTTTTCTCAGCTTTTACACATTACCATAGTGATGCCTTAAGTGACATGACCCTTAACGTAGTCAACTCCAAAATCAAAAAACCTAGAAAGTTGAAACTTTGCATATGTATACCTACGGACCTTAGTTAGGGAAACCTTATCATATACGAGGGGTTCGGGGCAAAACATGATAACCATCATTGATTTAGATGTGATATTTTCTCTTTAAACTTCTGTGAAATCCGTAAATCTAGCTATACAAAATAAATAAACTGTTCGTTGATATTAGTTATAGTAAAGGTTTTGCCTGGTTATAGTTCAAGATGTAAGCTACCAGAAATCACTGATAAAACATTTTTTCATCAAATGAGGGTTATCATGTTTTTGCCCCAGCCTCCTATTATACCATGGGGTTATTTAGTGAACAACTCAAGGATTTCCTTCTCCTTCTCAAATACGTTCAACTGGATCTTTAAGGCATCTACAGTTTTCCTCCTTGCTTTAGTTTCGTCGAGCAATTGCTCGTAGTTTACACAGTTATCACACTTAACAATTTTATCTTCTTCAAAGGCGGAATAACTAGGAACAATTTCATTTATTTCAAAGCGTGGTTTTTTAGGGCTTAAATTTTCAATTCTTTCCAAAGCAGCTAAACGAGTACGTCTAACAGTAAGCCTTTCTTCTCTAAGGAAAGCCAATTTCAATTCAAAATGAGTAAACATCACGCATTGGAATACCACTGTATTAACACGTGATGATTTGGCAGGTGCCGCGCTGTGTCTGGCCGATGACGTCACGCCAGTGCTCCCCCCTCCAACTAGCGGAACCAAGGCGGTAGCGTTAGCATCAATAACTGGGAAAGCCCTTACTATATAGCCCTGATGATTATTAGTTTGTGATGTTAAAACGGTAACAGATATTACTCAATATCAGTATGTGCTGTTTAGTATTCTAGGGACTCGTTTTCTATCACCAAGGAGAAATTTCAAGCTTAAATCTAGATAATGTGGGCCACGAACTACATCTGGGAGATTCCGGGCAATTGCAGATAATGCATAATAATAATAATAATAGATCAATGCAGATATATATTATACTGGGAGGTAGCTCATGAAAATATGTAAGGTTTTATATATATGTGTGTGTGTTTGTTGTCAATATGTTGGCTCCATTCTCTTATACGTGAAGCTATCATGTCAGTAATGGGGTTGTTTTGACAAGATTATCTTATGTTCTTATCTCCCCAAGTTGAACAGTTAAATAATTTGAAGCTAAGTCTCACTACCTTTCATGGATTATTGTTCCTAAATCCATCGAAAAGCTTGCCACAAAGGTTAAGTGGCTACGGTTAAGTGTTAAGGTAATTAGTTAAGTAAATTTATTTGTCGTGTACTGATGAGAGCTTTTTTTTATATAAAGTATTCAATCCATACATATATATTAACACCTCGGAACTCAGTTATAAACAAAATCCCTCGTACTAAACCTTATCTCGTATCACGTTAGGGCAGAGTCACTTCGATCTGACAGGAATTTGAAATAACAAATCTATCAGAGACAGTTAGTCAGCCCATCGGGCCTTTTGATACCTCTTAAAATAGTTTTTATAGAAATGTATTAAACAAAACTATTTTGGCTTCAAGGGGCTAGAGGGATGTGTCCTACAAACCTCCATTTTCCAAAAATATTTAATCATGGCTGCTGAATTAATAGTATGCCTTCACCACTGCAAAGTGAGTTTCTTTGAGCAATTGAAATTTATTTTTAAGTTATATATTCTTCGTCTTCCCCCCATTAGTGAAGTTATAATAAATAAAGACACAACGATTGGTAAGACTTGGTAAAAATATGTTGATAAATGAGTATCTATAATTCCCTCCTCCCTATAATATGGACACACTTCCTCTAAGATATCCTCCTCATTCTACCGCCTAGTTTAATCCCTTCACTTAAATAATAAATTTGTTAGATTATATAAGCCAAAGAATGTCGATGTGAAATAATGACACCATCCCTGCTGGCTTGTTATTGACCCACTCCTTAATGAGCCAGCAGGGAATCTGAACACCTGCTACATTATTCAAGTTGAACTGCTGCCTGGTGGTGAAAATACATTTTCTGAAAGGTCTGATTGCGATAAAGAAAGAGGTAGAGAAAGGGGAAGGGAAGGATAAAGGTTAAGAGTAAAGATTGGCGACTTGTGTTCCGCAAGGGAGGCATGAGTGTGCTCGAAACTTTTCATTCCTAGAGTCTAGCCTACCTAGAGTCTATCTTACCTAGATCTAGCCTACCTAATGTTCTAACAATGATTGGTTTTGTTACATTAATTTATTGGTAGTGAATGCAAACTAATAAGTGGGAAATAATGAAGAGGAATTTCAAAGAATATCCAGAAAAAAATTATCAGCACTATTGATAAATAAGATCGTAATTTCTTTGTGCCAAATGCAGGATTAATGATTTAATATAAGTAAAAAGAAACTGGAGACTATCAGAGGGAAATGAATACTTAAACTTACAAAAATTGCACTCTGAAAATTGAAAAATGACACCTGAATATGGGAATTGAACCCGGGACCTTGTCCCGTTTCCAGATGATTATAATTATTTTTTTAAATTTCAGAATATGATATCTAAATGCGGCTAAATCCTTACTAAAACAAATATAAAAACTTTTGCTATTTGATTCTTAATTATAAACTTTGGCTAATAGTAAAACATATTCTAAATTTTTAGCCTCACATTATTCTTACCATTAACACTACATTATATAATAATATTCAAATAAACAAAACACCAATACCAATCCAATCCATTAAAAATATGATGAATAAATTTTCTACTCAAAATAGCGATGATTTCAATTGCAAAATAGTACTAATTTTAAATCCCCTGATTCATTGAACTGTTCAATGATTATATTAAATTTAATTTAGCGCGTTATATTTGACAACATTATTTGAAAAACCATCTTTCAGCCCTTATTTCTCGATTAATCAACTTCCTCATTCATAGAACGAATCTGGCAAAAATATTTATCCTTAACTTTTTCTATGGGTGTAAATGCTATATCCCTCAGTTAACTTGTAGTGGATTTATTCTAGTACCCGATAGGGTTTTCTACGTTTAATTTTCAATCCCAGGTCCCGGCACAGATTTATCTGATTCCCAAACCCTTCCTTCACCTCTGACAAGACATCTTGTGAATGTGGGGAATGCCAGGCCTCCACCGTGGTTCGGATTCCACGTTAAACTGTAGCTCCTTCATTTCATCTCACAATCACCCTACCATTACATATTAGCATAAGTGCGTATAATCCGAACGGGTAGTAAGACGCGGTGCTAATAATAATAATAATAATACATTTAATTACAACAAAGAGATGGTGATGAAGTACATTTTAGGTTAAATAAACACGCCTGTTTCTGGTAGGAGAGAATGAAACGTCTTACGGGTGTGCTGGGCTAACAGTTTTAATTAATTATACATTTATTCCCTGTTCCTAAATATATTCCCCAGAAACCATCTAAACACCACCATTAACAGAATGTTTCCCCTTACCATGAGCTCAGGTTATGTGAACTACGTTATGATTACATGCACGATCTTATTACAACTCGTGTTCATATGACCTATTTGATCCTACTTTGGCCTACTTTTTAAACTTTAGTTAAGGTTTGAGGTAAGGAAGGAACATTGCGTGCAAGTGCATGAAGCTCCCCACCACAGTCAACTCTTCTAGCCGTGAGAAGTAAGCGTCATGGGATCGACTCCTACCCATTTACTAAACTGAAGCGACGCTTAGGGAAATAAGATTGCTCCTTCATCTACTATTTTGATCATATATATTTGGGTTTTCAGCCCACTGAATGCAACTTATTATTAAATAAACAAACTAAAAAGATACGCTGCTACGTTTGATCGTAGTCGCCTGCTGCTCAACGCTTAATTAATGTCTGTGAGGATGGTATCGATGATCTCACCAACTCGGAGAAAAAATTCCCTTTGGAAATTATAAGTCTCCTCCTGAGAAAGTTTTAGTTTTTTAACGTCCACTTAGACTTGTTAGAATAAGGTTTAAATTTTGTTTTGTTGGAGGGCAGGCCCTTTGTCAATTTATTTAAAGTCAACATACAATTTAATAATGTTATTTGTCTCAGAGTAGCTTACTCAGAATGATGCATCATGTTTCTGGGATGTGACACATACTTGTGTATTATATTTGAGTAGTAAACTTAGCTTAAATACTTGCATGCGTACGCGTATAAGTGTTAACTTATTATAACTCTGTTTGGTATTCCTAGGAGCCAGAATATCTATTTTCTAGTATCATAACTTATAGACGTTACTATCCTAATGCTTTGTATTATCACTTGTGGCAATTGAGGTCTAGGTAACATTGTTTTATTGTATAATGGTTCTATCATTATTAATATAAGTGAGGTTACACACTATTTTCACTTAGGACTGTGGAGATAACCCTTATGTATAGAGCTATTTACGATAGTTGGATCCAACTGTCCAATGTTTCGCACCTTCAGTGCAGAGATTAGATTTAAGTGAATTTGTCCACCCCATTTTTCCTAGTGTCTTGGTTTTTCTATGTCCTAGTATGGGCTTTAATTTATTTTAATTAATAATCAATGTTGGGACATTCCTAATTGAGATTATGCTACTCAATACCACTAAGAATATAATTAATCACCTGGGGGCACCAACTGTATATGACTTGTCAATTTAATAGAAGATATATTTTACCTTTAAAGTGCATTGCTGGCACAGAATATTTATTTATACTATAGTCCCTTTTAGGTATTAATATTTAATTTTGATAGCATTAGTATGGATATTCTCATAAATTTTTTATTTTTACCAAATCACATAATGCTTGACTAAAAGTATTTTTGTTTTCGATTGTTGTCACTTCTATTATCCCATTCAATGGACGCAAGCAACTAGTTCTCTGCTTTGATATATTCACGAAAATAATCTTAGGTCTTGGTTATAAACTTAAATTATCTGTTTAAGCTTTATTTTAAATCCAATAATTTAAATTGACTTTCTCTACTAGGTAGTATATTCCTGTTTACTCGCCCAATTTTAGTGTTATTATTATTATTATTATTAGCACCGCGTCTTACTGCCCGTTCGGGTTATACGCACTTACGCTAATGTGTAGTGGTAGGGTGATTGTGAGATGAAATGAAGGACCTACAGTTTAACGTGGAATCCGAACCACGGTGGAGGCCTGGCATTCCTAATTTTAGTGTTCCTTCACTACATTATGTTAATGATGACTGTTGTAACATATGAGGAGGTTGTGGTAGAATGATATGGTATTTTTAAACCTAATCAAATAGAAAATACTAAGGGTAAGGATATGTGTTAAGGTATGAAAGTACTATACCAGTTCGGAATTAAAGCCCCACCCAACCTTCCCGCCAGAGGCAAATCAGACTACAATATAAATTCTCAATATCTTTGTTTAAAGTCTTATTTCTCATCTTTAATTAATGATCATTACTTGTACATTAAAGAATGTGTTCTAAAATTGTATACGAGACTGGGGTTTAATCCACGTGTCCACCGAAGCGGGATATCACTACAGCCCATAGCTGCCCAGACTTTACAAATATTTTTTATTTTTTCATTTAATTATTTTGAAGTGTTTAAATGTACTTTCTGAACTGACTATAGTTATTAGCACTCGACTTATAAATCAACTTAAATATAGAATTGACACAACATCCCCCCTCCCCCCAACCGTTTATTCATCACTGTGAAAGGGGAAACACTCATTTCACCAGTAATAATATTTTCGGTAATGGCAGGAATCGAGCCCAAGATCCTTAGCTCAGTAAGCAGACTGAAATAAGTGTGTCTGAACTTTTCTAATAATGATGATTAGTAAATGCTTCAAGAGTTAACATTGTATATAAAAAACTTGGCGTGAACTTAACCTTATCCATTTGGCACTACACTATGAAAACTAAACATTAAAATTCAAACAAAGGAATGTTAAAACACATGAAAAATATAATAAAGGCCAGCAAAGCATAACTAAATAGCTACACTATGGAGTTGCTTACCAATTTTTCTTTAAATGAACATTACATTTATTGAAGTTAACATTTTTTTTTTGCAAATGATGTACCATAAATAAATATTTAACAAATACCTGTTGGAAAATGAGACCTGTACACGATAAGTGAGCTCAGTACCGTTGTCTTGGCATGACAATGCTCTACCAGTAAAGAGTACAGGTTTATCCAGTATCCAATATTATACACACCTATTTTTTTAATGCTACGTTTTTGATATATTTGAAATCTCATACGTCCATCACCAACCACGCCTTAATCTGATGATGATTGTACGACTCTGGAAATTGTATGAACCTGGATATGTCAGTGATAGCGCATTGACATACTAATTGCTAATTTAAATGTCCTTCTTTCAATTACCAAGTGCAGGTTTTATATTTAAATTTAAATTTGAAAAATATGATAGACATATTTATTTTAGTTTATTTGGCCTATACGAACCAATGGATTTATTTGTTAAAAAAAGTTAAGATTAGCTCGAATGCCGTTTTGACAGAATCCGTACTTCATAATATTTGTTTTATGTTTCTAGTTAATTAGTAAAACGTATAAATATGTTTTCTATTGCAGTACTAAAATGAAGGGGAATAAATCTCTCTTATTTTGAATGAAAACCCACATTTAATGTATCTTATAAAAAAGTTACATATTATCTTTAAAAATAACTAAAACGTATTATCAAAAAAGTAATTTTATTTGTTGCCAAGCTTGACAGTTCCATAAAATAGTGTATATTTATATGGCATAGTCATGTTATGATTACAAAGAGATGAGAATCAAATGTGTCATATTTGAAAAAAAAAAACAAGTTGTCATGTTTTATTTAATAGATGGAAATGTATCATGGAGATATCGGATGAAAACGACCCACATAAAGAGTAAAGGCTCATCATTTGTCAATAAAGACCGCTATTCTGAACTGAAACTAAGAATATTCTTTTGCGACATGAGACAGACAAAGTAATCCTATTTATTAGAATACAGATTTTAAAATATAGAACCATTTCAACGTTAAATAGAATAAGGAATATTTTCCTTCCTGACTATTGACAAAAACTTAAATTACATTTTAAATTGGAGAGTTTTTAATACTAAGGAATATTTTCCTACCTGACTATTGACAAAAACTTAAATTACATTTTAAATTGGATAGTTTTTAATACAACTAGTTGGACAAGGGAATCAAACCTGGAATTTCTGGCTTAGTGCGCCAATACTCTACCACTGAACTATCCAGGATTCGTCCCGTGTTCAGCGTCATTCTTTGCTCAGAGCTTAAGGCTCTAATTCAAAGGTCCCGGGTTCGATTCCTATGTTTAGGTATAATTTATCAACTTATTTGAATCAATGTATTTTTGGTCTCCTCCAGACGGACATTACCGTAATTACAATGATTTGCAGCTTATATATTGATAATAATAATAATAATAATATTTAGCACCACGTCTTACTACACATTCGGGTTATACGCTTTAAGTACTAATTACACTAATGGATTAGGAATTGGGAAAGCTTAACCAGAGGGAGTGAACCCGCATTTGCGTGGAGGGAGAGTGGAAAATCATTAAGGAAAAACCACCCCCAGTTCACCCGACCGAGATTCGAACCTCAATCTCCCTGTCCTCAGCAGTAGAGTTCAACACGACAAGCGCGTTAGCCAACTACGCCACCGAGGCAGGTTATATTGATATTAACCAAACTGTATGGATTATTAAAATAGTTTAGAGCACGTGCACCCACATTATCATACACAGAGGGCGGTATATCACCGACAAAGATCACGCTTGTATAAAATCACCCCCGGCTAATTCAGACGGACTAATAATACCCGAGCCTCTGGGCTATTTTAAATCACGATAAAATTAGAAAATGTTGACTTTTTGATATTTAAATAAAGTATTTAGGGTGGATTGATTAATTAATGCCTTAACAAATGATCCTACCATATAATTATTACTAATTAGATTTTCAACCGCTATTCGGAATTAATTTATCGTACCTGAAGAAAGAGTTATGAACCTAAGGATTAAAAATT
Organism: Timema shepardi; assembly: GCA_902151425.1. NCBI lineage: Eukaryota > Metazoa > Arthropoda > Insecta > Phasmatodea > Timematidae > Timema > Timema shepardi. The sequence goes on along the minus strand of CABFVX010000167.1, from coordinate 320,769 downwards.
CTACACCATGATAACATATGTATTTAATGAAAGCTAATTATCTTAAAAGCCCGCTTCAGTGGACGCAAGGTCAAAGGCAACACACTCGCAGTAGAATAAACTGCCGAGGGAGGACTCAGGTTTAAATCTCATTCGGGTGTGCTGAGGGGCGGTTTTCCAAAATGGTATCCCACTCACCCTATACGTAAATGTGAGTTCACTTCCTCTAAATATAGCCTTCCTCATTTTTGAAACCGTTGGCGTAATTAGTACACAAACGTATATTCTGAACGGCTAGTAAGACACTGCTAAAAGGAATCATCTCTTCATCTCAGTTGAATTAGATATATGTGTGTATAATATAAATAGTAATTGGGTACATCTGAACGTGAATGTCACGGAGAAAAATCTTTAAAGTAACTTCTGAACTACTATAAAGACCCAAGCTAGCGTGAACTCGCTATATAATCCCACTCTCACAACCTCATGGCAGTAGTCATAGATTGGCGTTCCTCTAGGGAAATCAAATATTCCAGAGATAAACGGACATAGAGACTTCTCTCCCCTCACACGGATGTTAAACTAACAAACTTCCAGAGGGTATTTTGTTTCAAGTGCTGATTTATTACTCAAAGAGCTGATGAGAAAACTCTAATGGGAGTATTTCCCTCCCTTTACTAGGTTGTAGTTGTAGGTCAGAGTCATAAGTGCTAACCTCTATACCAGTGGGGTCCAATAAACGTCCATGGATACATTCAATTCAGACTGATATTTAGATTTGTTAATGCTTAGGTATGCACAATTATTTTTAACTAGTAAATTACGTTCAAAATTGTTCTATTTTTTAAATAAAAAATCACGAATAAGATAAGAAGAATAAATAGGCCTATATACTAATACCAATCATCGGTGGGCACGCGGACTAAACGTAAGAATCATCTAGTCAGTTATGGTAGCGATGAGGAGGATGGCGTTTGAATTATAGCTGGGTGTTTTTTCCTTAATCTTTTCCTACTTTGCGTCCATCAATAATGCGGGTACATTTCTCATAAATTGTCACCATACTCATTCCTATTCCATGATCTCAGATAAATATTAGCAGTCTAATAGACGTGGAGAAAAAAATATTCTTATAAAAATAAAGTTTGTGTGACATTGAAATGAAAATAAAATATAAATACGCTGGTCTTAAGCCGAATGCTAATTTAAAGAGTTGACCACCCTCTCTATATTTTATTTTTAGTACCGCGTCTTACTACCCGTTCGGGTTATACGCTTATGTACTAGTTACGCTAATGGTTTTATCAATTAGGAAGGCTATATTTATAGGAAGTGTACTCGCATTTGCGTGGAGGTAGAGTGGAAAATCACTGAAAAAAACCACCCTCAGTACACCCGACCTAGGTTCGAACTTCTATCTCCCCGTCATCGGCAGTCTAGTTTACTACGAAGGTAGCGTGTTGGACCATATGGCCACCGAAGTGAGTACAAATTAAAAAACTAATATTTTTTCAAAACAAATTAATTTAGATGCTATTTAAATATTTTAACTAATTATTTTAATTATAAACAAAAAGCTATAGGAAGCTCTTAAGTTTGTTTTTATTTTATTTCTATTAGCTTTGAATCATTCTGTTCCAACGAAGACAAGCTTCATTTGTGAAACGCCTCTATGCTTGAAAAATGGCCTCTTAAACTTTTTCAACTCTAAATCCTGTGTGAAACTAGTTACGTAGTATTTTAGACAGCAATATTACTGCGTCATAATCCCCAATCATTAGTTTAAAACAATCAATCAAGTAAATTTAATATAACTGTCCTAAAGATAGATGGTAATAGTTGATTCACAAAGTTTATATACAGAGTGAGATTAGCCGATTAGCTTTATGAAAGGCCTAACAAAGTTTTGAGGTAGGGAATAACACTAGTTCATTAGTGTGATTAACAAACAGTAAGCCATAGACTAAGTGACAGGCTCTTCTATCCTGGCTTACTGGTGACAGTGAGGTCTGGGTATAATCCCAGCTGGGTGTTTTAAAGAGGTTTTTCTCAAAATGGTTTTTCCCTTATCTTCACGCAAATTCGGGAATATTTCTTCCACATTCTACCAACCTCATTCCTGTTCAATTATAGTAGTAAATGCAGATAACCCTAATGTTATTAAATAGGCTAATTTAACTTGATGGTATGTATGATAAGTTTTTTTAAGGAAGTTAAACCGTACTTTAGTTTTGGTAGAATGAAATGGCATTATTAATACCCGCTTCAGTGGCAGAACCGGATAAGGCTTCCTTTTTGTGTCAGACCCGCCTGCTGATGACGGGGAAATTCGTATTCGAATCCCGGTCAGATCCACTGAAGGTGGTTTTCCCTAAGTGTTTACCCACTCTCCTTCCACGTAAATGCGGGTAGATTATTTCTAAAATAATTCCCTACTTATTCCTACCTTATTTGAGTGATTATCATCAATGCGTATAGCTTGAATGGGCAGTAAGAAGCAGTTGTACAAAAAAATGTATTGATAGATCACAGAAACAAGCATTAGTGCAGTCAAACGAAAATATATCCTCAACCTCCCCGTCCTTGGCGAAACAATGGACCAATGTTCCAAAACTGTGGTACGTAAACCACCGGTGGTACCTACATACCGTTATTCTAGGAAGTACGTCATGAGAAGTCAAACAAATCAAGCAGCTTAAAGTTGAAAAAAAGATAATGTTTCATCAAATATTATAATTATATTAAAATCAAGTCGAACCAAAAGGAAACGTGATTTAAATGGTTGGTATAGGGATAATTAATAGTATTTTTTAATACTTATTAAATGCCTGTGCACTATTATACGTATTGATTGAGTATAACTATTAAATAATGATAAATAAAACCTGTTAATGTATAAATGGTGTTGTGTCATTATATTTCTGGGCACCATTAAAAATGTAGCTTAATAATAAATATCCAACATTATCTTGGGGATACTAAAAAATACGGACATTGTTTGCGTTGGTACGCCATTCAAAAGGTTTGAGAACTATTGCACTAAAATATATTGTTGAGTCTAGAACCAAGAAATACGTGCCCACCAGTGCACATACATACATACATACATACATTTTTAGAGACATCACCATCGATTCAAATACCTATCCTAGAAAAAAATTCAATCAGTTTTCGAAACTTTTGGTTATCTTAGATCAGCTGTTATCTCTCTCTATCTGCTGATTTTAAAGGCTTAAGAGTTCGAATATTGGGAATGTCAGAAATAGATTCCCTTTGATATTGAACTTGTTACCAATATTGGAAAATGTATTGCTTGTGGCCTTGCTAATGCTTCCTCTCCTAATATTATGTAAATTGGGTGAACTTTATTAGTTACAGAAAAAAAAATTAATATAGTATCTTTGAAAGAAAACTCTTTCTCTCGAATTATATCTGGTGCAAAATATTGGGTAGGTTTATATTTTAATGTAAACGAAAACCTGTGTCTGTTACAGAATAAAAAAATATATCACATTTTAAATAAAAGAGAAACAAAGCAAATATCCATCCGGACTTTTTATTTTCCAAACAACAGCACACGTTTTAGTGCTTTATTCCGTCTCACATGATGTGTTTATAAACGTAAAGTATTGAAACTCGATCCACAAAGCATATGGCACACAATGAGGTGAATGAGGGGCTGGTAAAGGGTGTAGGAGCTTAAAGCTAGGATAAAGTGATGTATTCAACGAACCACCCGTTTTAAAACAAACAAAAAATTATCTCATTTTTCATCGGGTGGTCTGATCAAAATATAGTAGGGTATAGAACAGTGTTTTTTTCCAAAGAATGTTTATTTTTTATTTACTTTTCATTTGTGCTACAACCACTGGTTGGATTAATAATACTGCCGGTGACCTCAAAGGTCTTTGTGTAAAGTGCTCACCTCAACACTCAATGCTTGTGGGTTCAAAACCGAGCCAGGGTCGACAGATTTTTTTTTTCTTATCAATAAAAATTCATAGCAAAACTTCCTTGGGAGGCGAAGTAATGTTGATTGTGGCATGTCAAATAACCCTGGAAGGTATTTGAAACTACTTTTCCCAGAAAAATTGGTAGGACATTTCATTCTTGCTCAAAGAAATTCTCGTTTTATGATATAATCATTTGGTTGAGAAAGTGCGTAAAATAAATAAATAATTGTTCTGCCAATGTCTATAAACATATTTCTGTTCTGATCGACATGGCACGTATTGAAAATATAGTTGCATTGATATTAAAATGGGTACGTGCAATAATAAAAATATACAAATATTTATTTGAAATGCTGATTCTATAATTTATTTAGTACTAGCTTTTAGTGTGTGTGTGTGTTGTTGTTTCTTTAAATAAGACGTTTAATGTTAATTTATATTTGATAAGTTTTAAGCTTTACTGTAAATAGGATTACTGGCTACGATTTACTTTAATTAGATCAATAAATTAATTTTAAGAGTTAGTTTTATAAGTGTTAGGGTTTAGTGTTGGTATTGGCTTGTTTTGTTTTGTCTTTTTTTAAAGTATTTAATGTGAAATTTAATAAGTGTTATAATTTACTTTTATTAATGGGTTTGTTAGCTTTAAGTGGGGGTGCTTAATGTAAAGCTTACCAACATAAATACTACATAAAACCCTTTTTATAACCAAATTTAACATTGAACGTCATGACCAAAATACACTTTTATTACTAAGAACCATTTGGATCGATAGACTAACCCAAATCCAAATAGTGAATAAGTAGCTTACCCGCGCTTGTGGGCACGTGGTTTAAATGTCAAACTCATTTGTCCGGTTTACCGGTGACAAAGAGGTCGGGAATATAATCCCAGCCAAGTGAAATAAAGGAAGATTTTCCAAATAGTTTTCTCAATAACCTTCAACGCTAATGTGTTTATATTTATACTGAATAATACTTTCCTCGTCCATACTCCATTAGTGAATTCTTCTTATATATAAATTGAGAAACCCGTTTCTGGTAATAGAAATTACGAGGAAATGACTGAACAATTTTTCACAAATAAACACTCATTTTAACGGTTAGGAATCCAGGATGTAGAGAAAATATTAGTTTTCCATTAAAACCCGATTTTCATAGAGAACTTTCAGTTTTTCATTCTTTGTTTAATCGCCATGGAAACTGTTATTTGCTGTATGGCTGTAAATCTTGAAATAAAATATATCGCTTTGGCTAGGAAATAATAAGTCAATCTTTATTGGTTGATCAGAACACATCACAATTTTATCTTTGAATTTTGGTCATAGCACACCTAAATAATTGAGATTTCTAAACGGAGGAAACATCGATTTTTTATTGGAATCAAAAATATTGAGTATAATTCAAGAATTAAAGAATATTGTATACGTTTTGTTTCGTGCATGATACATTATCTTTGAATATGTTTAGATATGTATTATAAACTCAAAAATCATTAAATGAATTGGAATAATGTTTAAAAATAGACATTTTAATTATCTAAATATGAGTTTTGGTGTTAATTTTTGTTTCAAATAATGAGCTTTGATGTTCATTTTATTCAAATAAAGGGTTTTGATATTTATTTTGGCAAATAGTGACACAATACAAATACATAAATAAAGTTAAGTTTTCATTTTACCGGTTAGTTTTGAGGATATGATGTTTAAAAGTAATATTCTGTGTACCTAATCTCTTTTTCCCATTATTACAAATACAGTAAGTTCAGTTATGTTTCCATGTTGATACATAATTTTGAGTGAATGATATTTCAAAATACAGTAATGTTTGAGTAACACATCTATTATTTCACATTATCTCTCTTTATCAGACTCTCTCACGCTCACACACACTCTTACACAATCTCTCCCCTCATAAACACACACATACACACATTAACTCTATAAAACTCTCTCTCTAATATAAACTTTTCTCATTCTCTCTTTCACACTTTATCACACTCTCCCACACACTATAGCCTCACATACACTCTTTATCACACGATTTCTCTCACTTTATCTTTATTCTTCTCTCTCTCTCTCGCTCTCTCTACAACGTTATTTCTCTCCAACGTTCTATCTCTTGAACGTTCTCTCTTTCTTAAATTCCCTTTATCTCAAACTCTATCTCAATCTCACTCTGTCTATCTCACTATTCCTATCTCAATTTCTCATTTTCTCATTCTCTCTTTCTCTCTCTCTCAAAACCATGATATTCTTTCTCTGAAATAATCTCTCTCTCTGTAAATTTATCTCTCAAACTTCCTTTCACACAATATCCCTCCCAAAATTTTACCCTTACACTTTCACACACACATACAAAAACACACACTCTAATAAAAATATACGTTTTCTCCATATATTTTTACATGATAAAAAGTTACATCAAGGTGATTAAAATTATATATATATATATATATATATATAATGGGTGCCACTCCTTGGAGCTAGGAGATAAAAAGAACTAAATTAATAAAAAATAACTTTAACTCATCTAACTCTGTCAGTGGCACGACGACTTTTAACACTCGAGGCCACCATGTGTGCTCGGGAATGTTTTCTATACGATTCGATGCTAATAATAATGTCACCACCCAAATTCAACAATGGTGTTCTGCAAATTTTTACAAAAGCTGAAGGAAAACATAAAATATAACATGAACAATTTAAATAAAATGGATCACTGAATTAAATGTATCAATTTAAACTACAATAAAAAACTATTATTGAAACTTTTGTGGGTTTCTATAACTATTGATTCATTGTTACCACATCCAAATCCAACCCTATGGAATTCCGAGTAAATACAATTATAATCTTACAAAATAAAAATTAAATATATTTTAGTACATATATTCTTAAACCAAAATTAATCAATTAAAATAATAATCTCCAAACATGGTTAGATTTAGGAGTTTAGAAAATATAATACCAGAGTAAAATAACATAGGATAAACATATATATATAATTGGAGATTTGCTTAAGACAAAAAAATAGTACTGTTGAAGAAAGAAAAAATCTAATAGAATTAACATTATTTGACATAAAATAAAACATTCATTAATTCTTTGGAATAGATTAAGAGTCTGAATGTATTTAGTCTTTTCTGAACGTTTCACATAAAGCCTGGGTTCTTGATAAAAAAATAAAGATAAAGCGACAAAAAAATATTTAAATTAGAAGATTTGGCTGGCTGTCACCAACAAGTTTGTCCATGTTGAAACAGCACGAATTTCTGAAATTTGCTCTTTTTTTTATTTCCACTCCTCCACAATCATGGTCGACATTGAAAATAAATAAAGAATAATATAATAATAATATTTAGCACCGCGTCTTACTACCCGTTCGGTTTATACGCTTTTTAAGTACTAATTACTCTAATGGATTAGGAATTGGGACGGTTGATTTAGAGGAAGTGATCCCGCGTTTGCGTGGAGGGAGAGTGAAAAACCATCTAGGAAAAACCACCCTCAGTTCACCCGACCGAGATTTGAACCTCGATCTCCCGGTACTCAGCAGTCGAGCTCAACACGACAAGCGCATTAGCCAACTACGCCACCGAGGCGGGTAATATATAAAGAAGAATCAACAAATTTCTTAGAAGGATAAATATGTTTAATAAAAAGGTATGTGTTCTTACATAGATTGAAATTCATTGTTTTAATTATTTTATACAGTGTTAGATGATCTTCCTTATTTTTTATTGTGAATGGATGTAAATAGTGTTATTCTGTCACGCATAGCAACACAGCGCGTTATGCTGCTTTCGAACTTTAAGTACAGTCTTTAAAACAAAAATAAATTGAATAATATATACAAAATTGGAAAAATATAAAGAAATACATGTTAGGGCAGAAAATAACGTTACAACACGCACGCACACACACTCTCTCTGTCACACACACAATTTATCACGCATTTTCCCTTACATACTTCCTTTATCACACACTATCCTCCTACACATACACATACACTTTTTTTCTCTTCTCTCGGTGTTTCTTTCTCTAACACACAATCTCACTATCCCTCACTCACTTTCAATCGATCTCTCTAAATTGCTCATTCTCAGTCTTTTACACTCACTTTCTCACACTCACATACCTATTTGCACACTCGCCCACAAACTTACACAATAACACACTCGAACACTTACACTCTCATTTTCACTAGCACCTTTTATCTCTCTCTATCATACATCTTAATATATATTTTATTTTATTAGCCATTTCAATTTATAGAAATTACAAGGAAATGACAACATATTTCAACAAACGATCATTCATTTTAAAGATTATGAAATCAGGATACCGGTTAAAAAAGTAGCCTAAAACTAATATCTAATTTTCCTACTGTTCCTTCTGTATGGACAGTGGTGCATCTGTATAATCATTCTTTGTTTACATCACCATGGAAACCATGATTTGTGTATATTGGCAACTAAAATATTGGTCTTTGTTTAAAAATAAGTGGTCGAGTGTTTGGGTGCAACGAATATATGGATATCTGGGAGAGGGGGCATTTTAAAGTTCTCATGTGGGCGTGAATGGGGGAAAATATAAGTTTTTATTCAAATTACACACAGAAAACTAAATATCTAAGTAAAGTTGATAGCCTTTGACGAATAAACTTTTAACCAAAAAGTGGGTGAAGGCTTATTAATATACAGATCCTTTCCCAGTAAAAAGTTTAAAATACATTTTAGTGCAATAATCTGCAGCCATTGCTGCAATGAGCCACTAGTTAATATATATACGAATATAAAAGAACGGTTAGTGGTATACGGAGGGAAGAGGGATAAGCAAATAGTTTCCAAAAAAACCACTACTAGGAATCGAACCAAGATCCCCTAGACCAAGTGTCTTCAACCCACGGCCCACAAAACTTGTTTTTGTAGCCCACTGGCTCATGAAAATATAAAATTATTACAATAGATACAATGACAAATACAGATACATATTTTATATAATCAACTTATAAAATATATATACGTACTTTGCTTTTTACGTGAACAAACGTATTACATTTTTATACAAATGTACTTTTAAAGGTCAAATGTCAACTATAGTAAAAAAAAGACACATTGAGCTACCTTCTGCTATGAAAAATATAAAAAAGGGAATAAACAACAAGAGAACATTCATACTTCACGATAAATCCCAAATGTCACCTGTTTGAGACAGGCCTAACCCCTAGTGTGAGCATGAGTATATAAAAATGATCTAATACGATTATTTCGATATTTACTCAACCCAAATAATGTCAGTACAGTATTGTTGCCCGTGAGTCAACAAGAGGCAAAAACTTTGGGCCTTGGACTTAAAAAGGTTGAAGACCCCTCCCCTAGACTAAGAGTCAACAACTCAACTCCTTAGCCAATGTACAGCACAGGCCCAGTCAATTCTTAAACTAAGGTAGCACACCAAAGAGGATGAATAGTGTAAGTAATGACCTAAAATAACACTACTTAACAAATTACAACTTTTTATCTGTATCTGGCAAGTGGATAAGTGATTATACATAATTTGTGTGTGCTGAACTTGATGGAATATTCAGAAATTCTCTATCACGTCATGTTTATTAGATATACCTAGTAACATTTATATTATTTAACATTGCGGGACACGCTACGTCCCACCAACTTGTCCGGCTCGTGGAGCAGGTCACGAGGAACTTCAACATCAACAGGCTGACTGGTGCTGTCTTTCTAGACGTGGCAAAGGCCTTCGACCGCGTTTGGCACGAAGGTCTCCTTTTCAAACTCCTCTCCCTGAATCTGCCCTTCTACCTAGTTAAGGTTGTTCAATCTTATCTTTCCCACCGCACCTTCTCCACTACCTTTGGGAACGCCACATCCCAAGTCAGAAGCATCCGGGCTGGAGTGCCGCAGGGTTCCATGGTGGGCCCTGTGCTCTTCAGTCTGTATGTGAATGATATTCCAAAATCCCCAGGCACCGAGTTGGCACTGTATGCGGACGACACGGCTCTAGTAGCGGAGTCGTGGCGAGGGCAGCTGGTGGAGAGGCGACTCCAGACGCACCTGACGCAGTTGGAGGGGTGGCTGACTACCTGGAGAACGAGTATTAACGTGGAGAAGAGCACCGCAGTGCTCTTCACATGGAAAAGAAAGTACTACAGGCCGGCTCCACTCCGGCTGTTCGGAGAACAGATCAGATGGGCGGACAGTGCTAAGTACCTTGGACTTACGCTGGACACCAAACTGACCTGGAGACTACACTGCAACGAGAGACTAAACAAAGCGAGGCAAAGGCTGGGAATCCTAGGCCCACTGCTCAACAGGCGTAGCGCCCTGTCTACAAGGAACGGTCTGACGCTGTACAAGCAGCTGCTCAGACCGATCCTCGACTATGCGTGTCCCGCTTGGGGCCACCTGGCGGACTCGTATATGAGGAGGATGCAGGCATTCCAGAGCGTGTGTCTGAGGATCATTGTGGGCGCACCTTGGTATGTCCGGAATGAGACTCTACACCGCGACCTGGATATGCCTACCATCAAGGACCACTTCCGGGGACTGGCGCAGTCTTTCTACGCCAGACTTCCCGGTGCCACCAATCCTCTTATCCAGGGGCTTGGGAACTACGTCATCGACCCTGGTGGGTGCCATCGACGTCCCAAAGCCCTGCTCGGATAAGCGAGATGTGTCAACAGTGGTTTGGGAGGCTCTCACCAGCCCCCCATAGAGTAGTGTCTCCGCACGTAACTCTAAAAACCCTTATTCGGTTTTTTCAAAATTCTAACCCCCCTTAACCCTTATGTTACTAATAATATGTAATATCTGTTTCTTTGTTTCAGAACTTCGCGAAACGCGACAACCCGTTCCTAAATTCTTGCGAACCACACGGTGTGACCAATTGGTCGGTACGTGTTGGAACTTGCTCTCGTGCTCCCCTTCAGGGAGCATTAGGGCATGCCTTTTGTTCTCGGTTCTCGGTATTTAACATTATAGCACCATACCAAATAAAGGCAACTGCTCTTTGACACCCACTACAATTATTTTATGACAAAATAGGTTTTAAAACAATAGAATATAAGCAAATTAAATTTAAAGTTTTAAAAATCATTGATATAATAGATTAAAGTGTTCAAATTGCCTTAATTTATTCATATTTAGTTAGGAAAATAGTGTACGTTAATATAGACTTCCGTTCATACAGTGTTTCATCAGTTTGCCTAGATAAATCCAGCAATTGTCTTGCATCATTGCAGGGTCTCATCTTCCTTGGTACCGGTATTCCATAGTTAAAATCTCCTTGTGAAAATGTTCACCTTGTTCATCGCTAAAAGAATCCAAAAGATTTTACACCAAAGTGATGTAATTTAGATCCTTTATGTTACCTAAAAATCCAGAAGTAATAGCTTTGAAAGACATCCATGCAGCTAATTCAAGGTCATTCAACTTGGCATTAAATATCGGTTCTTAAAGAAGTTTCCTAATCTGAGGGCCAGTGAATACGTCATCCTTTAACTTAGTTTCAGTCAGTTTAGAAATCATTTCTTTCAACTGAAAGAACCCCCGGATATCTTGAGCTAGTAATATAACCAAAAAAATGCAAAAGTCCATGCTTAATATGGAGTGGAGGCAAAATGATTTTCCCAGGGTCAATCAAGGGATGTTTAACATTTTTCTCACCAATTACAAAGTCTTGACGTTTCATCCATTATTTCTCTAAATAGTGGTTTCTTGTATCTCGACTATCCCAAAGGCAAAGATAACAGCAGTATTTCGTAAAACCACCATGTAGGCCAAGAAGCAAAGCAACAACTTTTAAATCATTGCAAACTTGCCACATGTCATCTTTATATTTTATTCCTTTTATCAGCTTAATCATACTCTCGTAAGTTTCTATCATTCCAACTGCATAAGCAAGGGGTAGTGATGGCACTTTATTCCCATTATGTAGTAGCACTGCTTTCAGACAAGTTTTGGATGAATTTATGAAGAGACGCCTCTCTTCAAGATTATGTTGGAGTACAAGTTCCATCATCAAGCCATTAATGTATGTACATAAACACACTGCGTTGCACATTTCTGAATATGTAGACAATAGTTTGTTTATTTTTCTAAAACTTGGAATTTTTGTGCCTTGAGATAAGAGGTGCCACTGTTGGAGCCTAGAGCCAAGTAGCTCTGCTTACTGTTTCGACAACAGTAAGTCACTAACTAAGTCATAAAGTTACGCTTGTTCATTAAAGTGTGGTATTTTATCATTACATTCAGGACAGTACTATTCATCAATTAAAGTTTCATCTGTTTCTCCGTCTGATGTTTCAATGTCTGTTGCATTTAAAGGTGGTACAAGAACAGATAATTCTCCCCCATCTTGCACGGGCTTGAGTGCTGAGGATACAGTTACATACTTAATAGTATGTTTGTTTTTGACTGAATATCCAGATATTTTTGGTCTTACAAAAATAGCAGTCGGTACTGTGATATTTTGGTTCACGCCAAACCATTGGAACAGCAAAGGATATAGCACGACGTTTTCCTTTAAGTCATTCAGCTAGTGTAACGGCACACGATATACAGCCAATTTGAGGGGCCCAACCTTTTTTAATCAAACTCGAAATAGCTTTCTGTTGACTTTTTGTTGTGAACTTACCACATACATAACAAAAGTTATATGGACTATTTACACATCCACGTACTTTAAAAGTTGACATGTTTACGATAGCACTATTCGCTAAACTGACTGAGAACACCAAAATACATAAATACAAAGGAATGTAACACTGTCATATTCTCTGAAAAGATGCTGATGCTAGACTTTGTTTTAACAGACTTCTAGGCAGGCCTGCGCTTGCGTGCTGCAACACCTCTTCTTAACACCCCTCCTCCAGCACTCTGACACCTCTACACCCACCCACCCAGTTCCTAACACTTGAATGTTTAAATATATCTTCCTAATTTTCCAGATATATTTTGTATTATCCTGAAATTAATATTTAAGTAAATAATGTTTGTATATAAAAAAAACAGTATAGTGGGACATGCCAAACAGTGTGAAATTTCTAATTTAACTTATAATGCAAAGTGACTTGTATCTCAAAAACTTTAGGTGATAGAACATTTTTAATAACATATTTGAGTTCAGCACGTCAATCTTAGTAGGAATTTGTGTATAATAATATGCCAGATACAAAATGGCTGTTGATTAGTGTAATTAAACAATATGACCTGGGAAAACATAATACAGCAGGTATGTTTTAAGAAATGACTCCACTATGATCGGTAGCTACAGTAGTAGGACATTTATGGGGAATTTAAACCTATTGGGTTAGAGATGGTCGTGCTATCAAATAGCCTATCCCTACCAGTCATACTGGGGATAGCAACCATCGGGTAAGTCTCATGATATTGTGGCTACAATTAATTAACCACATGCTCTAATTAGAGGTTGTGTGGGTCTTATCCATGATGAAGGTTGGCGAGAGTTCATTAATGAACCCGTCCCATAGTCCGACTGCGGTCGTATTTATTCAAGGGTGGTGAGGTGGGTGGAGGGTGGAGGGTAGAGATTAAGGAACTACTCGCTACCAGATATTGCGTTGCTACCATTGACATATTTGGGGGCTCAAATGACTGTAAATACGTGTTTAGTGGTGTAATCAATTGGGAAACAAAAATGTATGTTAAAGTAACTAAATATTTATGTTTTCATTTATTGGAGGTATTTAACGTGAAAGTTCTGAACAACCTCATTATATCAGCACTCAATTTATAGCTTACTTAAAGTTATAGTAGACTCAATACCAAACCCCCGGCCGTTAATTCATCACGATGGTATGGTAAACCCACATTTAACCAATTATCAATTTCTCGTCCATGCCAGGGATCAAACTCGGGACCCCTAGCTCAGTAGACAGACACGCTAAATTGTCTTAAAAAGTATTCAAATACGTAAAGACAAAAGATACGTGTTTTTGCATTATTATTCAAGTGGGTAACGTCACAATCCTGTTTAAGTAGACAAATGGGTAATTTTATACATCCTTGTTAAAGTAGACAAATGTGTATTCATGTTAGTAAATGTAGCCAAAGGGGTAACGTTGGAGCCTTTATTATTGTTGAAGTAGCCAATTGTATTACGATACATGTTTGTTGAATTATCCAAGGGAGTTGATAGGCGCTGAAATTCGGCGCTTGAAATTGTTCACACAGGACGCAAGTGAAAGACTAAAGCCAGTTGTAATTATTTGATGCCACAGTTAAGATGCTCAATTCATAATCTGATAAAGCGTTTCTATACCTCTTGCCAGTTTTTATCCAACATTATATATATATGTGTAAGCATATGATAAACCATTGTAAGAAATATTTTGATAATACCACAATTTATTCAATTCCATCTGTTGGCATCGGCAGTTATGAAAAAGAATTAAATGTGAACTCCGGTAAATCTGTGTCGAGTGCACACGTTGACAATTACTAACTCGTTTTCTCTATAAACAGTCTCATCTGTAAATACCCCCACATTGTTGGCGCATGTCAGCACCGATCGTCATTGGTAATCAGAAAGCAGCTAAAATGATTTCTCTCTATAAGCACCTTAAAACACGATATTGACTCACGACCACACGACCATCGATGTGGGTCGAAACATATTTGGGAGGAAGATGAATATGGAACGTACGTTATTAATTTATGTACTCGTATAAAATACCAAATTTACCGTGGATGGGCTCTATATATGATGTTGCCTGTGTGCCGGGGTAGATATAGTATGTATTTAGGAACCCGATGCAATTCAAAGTTGATTTACCATCAGCCAGTTCCAAACAATTCCCAATAAAATCAAACAACAGTAATTAATGAATTTTAATTACATGTGAAAGAGCCGTAAATACAGTAATTGGCTGTTTTTAGCGGCTAAGCCAGCAGTGTGTGGGAATATGTGGGATCAACTACCGCGGTAGCTGGGTTTGGGGGTTGCAAGGATGAGGGGGGACTATTATGGTCGCATTTGGCTTATACGTCACGACAGGATATTTGAAAACACTGGATATCTACGAACAAACCAGGGTTTTAAGTTTATAAGGTGAATTACCGCGTTTTAATAACGACATGAGTATTTATTAAATGATACGAATCGGTGAGCGCACACACACACACTAAAGCTGGGTATCTATTTGTTGCGTATCAACGTTTCGTTTCACTGTTGATTATCAGTGTCGAGGGAAAACTTCGCATGGTTGCGCGCCAAAATGTGATACAAAGGAAACCAACCAACCCGATCGGTCATTTGTTGGTTTTTCGCAGTCACATCAAAGGAATGATACAGCAATAGATTTAATCAAGCTATCATGAACATATAGTCTTGTTTGATGGTGATTAAGATCTCGGAATACAAATCCTGATTGGATGTAGTATGGACGTTTTTAACTCAGTGGTTCTTCACATTTCATCCACGAAAATGTTGATGCACTTTCTGTCAATTTGTTTTCCTCATCCTACCCCAATAGTCTGAATACTCAGATATTATAAATGGGTAGTAATATAAGGGAAAAATAACGTAAATAGCTTCGTTTCAATGTTGGAATCATGCTTGTTGAAAGGGGCTAGGATATCTTCTATAAAGACGTCCCCTGGCAGTCAACAGTCCACACCTTCCTTCACATTATAAAATTGAACTTATAGACTCTTGCTAGGTAAGTCCGGGTAGGTAAGTGCGGGGTGGCTGCTATGATCGTACAGCTTTGTTACGAATGATGATCTGACTTCCATTCGTCGGTCTGCCAGCTATCAAACATGGAGGAGTATGTCTCTGTGTTATTACGTTAAGTTGACGAAATAATTGAAAATTACCAATAAAATCGAATAAATATAATAGGAATAATTCTGATACCAAACCTTTCCTTGCCCTCTGACAATAAGTGTATTAATCACAACTTGTAAATGTTAGGAGTGCGAGGCCTCCACCGTGGTTCGGATTCCACATTAAACTGTAGGTCCTCTATTTTATCTCACACTCACCCTACCATTACCCATTAGCATAAGCGTGTATAACCCGAACGGGTGGTAAAACTTGGTGCTAATAATAATAATGAGGAATAATTAACTTGTCGTACAAAGATCCATCCATGATTCTATAAATATATTCAGGGATAAGTAGTTTAAAATGAATACCGTGTTTCGAAGCAAACTGTGTGTGAAGTGAAGAATCCTCTCTTTCAGAGCCTACAAATATTGAATAATCGTTAATCATGGCTTGATTGGCCGTCATATCTTAGTCGGTAGCATAAGTTTCTAATAACCTAGAGCTCACGGGTTCATTCTTAATAAGTTCAATCCTTATTTTTAATTTCTTCTATTGCAAACATTTAGGTGGAATGAAAGGGGATGTGATTAAAGAGTGGTGTTTTGTAGTTTTCATAGAAAAATATTATTTTTGACAAGATAAATAAAATATTACTTCATTACAAACTTAGAATTTAATTTTCTTCGCATGGTGACCTCAATATTTTTTAAATATCTTTCAAGATTGTCCTGGAATTTAATGACAACTTTTTTCTCTGCATTTAAAAAGTTTGTTAGATAATGCCATGCTCATGACAAACATTCGGCAAATGTTTATATCCCCATATGAATAAAATTCAAATCTATGGTTGTACTGAAGCAATATTTTATTTATTATGGCAAAAAAAAAGTTTTTCAATAAAAGCTGCAAAAACACTGGCCATTATTTATGTACCCTTCCAATCCACCTTAACTTTTAAAATCAGAAATTATTGGATTAATTTTAAAAGGTAATTTTTATTCTAAAATCTTCATCAAAAAATTATTTTTAGTCGAACCTGTGTATGATTACACCAAATCTTCATTAGAAATAACTAATATGTTAAATTAAGCGCTTTTAAAATATGTTGTATGTAGGTGATTATTTGAACACAATTTTAATGGGTTTGAGAACATGAAGATTATGCTTGTTTGATAAATAACTATAAAAGATAATTAGCATTAATATAATTACTATTATAAATCTTAAAAAACTGTGAAATAAAAAAATAAAACAATATTGAGACTGGTATATTTAGATATCCAGTTTTTGTTTGTTTTTAAGTTTCTGAGGATGAATTTTGAGATCTCAGACTCTGAAGACAAACACGCAATCATCTAACACAGAATAGCTTGAGTTTGAATAATATAATTTAATAAACACTTAAATAATTTTAAGTAATTTTCAAAACAATAGTTTTGGTAGTAAACAAATGGAATATTTAAAACTAATCAAAACAGTTAAATCGTTTTTTACTTTGCACTCAACGGAAAGAAAGCGTATTCCTTGGCTTACATAATATGTTATACAATGATGTGTTTTAATACCACTACGAGTGTTTTTGTTATTAACCTGGTATCTGTTTTTGACAAAAGCGTGTTCGTGGTTTTTGTATCGCGACTGGTTCCGAGTTTTTATGACAAAGACAATAACAAACTCCGGTTTTACCAATATTACTACGGTTTGATGAGATGAGCATTTAAATAAACACTTTTCTTCTTTATAGCCGGATTTCAACATGTTAGGAAGCATTGCAGTTGAGTTAAATTCTTCTTTTTCTCAAAATTCGATGGTGCGTATTTTATATATATATAAATGTTCAGGGTCCAGAATCATAGCTTTATAATTTGGAGTGTACGGTGCAAAACTCTCGGTGGACATTTTTTAAACGTGTAAGATTAAAATCACGCCAAAAATTGTGATAAATTACGATCTTGGGTATAACGCGCTCTAAACTCTCAAAAATAATTCAAAACTCTCTTGTTTCAAACTTGGTTGAGTCACGCTACGTTGCTGAATATCATTATCGTTAGTACAAAACTGGGACCTATCAATGATCCGTATGGCAGTCTCCTAGGTAGTGATTATAGGAAGGCTTGGCATTCAGATCCCAAGCAAGGTGACAAAGGCAGAGAGCTCCTATGAGTTACCCTGGGTACAACAGCGCCATGACTATAAGATTATCCCTAAGATTCTTCGGTTCAATTACAGTAGCCCTATGGCTTTTTTGGTGCTGACTGACAGCTTTAAAAAGTTACCAGACCAAATTACGTATCCGTACGCCGAACCAGATGATATGAAAAAATATGTGTTTAGCAGCTGTCACTTCTGACGGTCAAAATGTATGTATGTACCTAAATTTTGACTGTCAGAAGTCAGCTGTAAGCTGTCAGTCAGCACCAAAGAAGCCATGGGGCTACTATATAAATACTCACTTTTCTCGTTGGGGGCTCCACCCCCAAACCTCCAGTGAGTTTTCTTTACAAGTGTATGTAAACTATGTGAGGAATGCCAGGTCTCCACCGTGGTTCGGATTCCACGTTAAACTGTAGGTCCTCCATTTCATCTCACAATCACCCTACCATACCCTACCATTACACATTAGCGTAAGTGCGTATAACCCGAACGGGTAGTAAGACGCGGTGCTGCTAATAATAATAATAATAATAATGTATGTAAACTAACGTAATTCCAGAGCCATTTTTTGATAGGTCTTACCGTTTAACCAAAAGAGACCTTCAAAGAAAGGTCCACACCAACTTTTTTTTTTACTTTTCGGAATTTTCCCGTCGGTTACAGGCTAGAGGCTATACGTTTGCCAAATTTCAAATTCTTAGCTCATCTGGAAGTGGGTAAACATTAATGCCACTGAGTGAGTCAGCCATGTGGATTTGTAGTGTAATAATAATAATAATAATAATAATAATAATATTCTATTAAGACTCTCAAGGTTATTAATTGCTTAATCTGAGGGCTAGGAAAGGAAGTAATAATGAAGTGCACACATATTAGAGTTCTGAGTCGATGTAGAATAAACACAATAATAAAAATTATTTGTAAAACCACCCTTAGGTTCACCTATATTAGATCCATCAACAGTTTTAGATTATTTTCAATCTACAAGTTTAGTAGGCCTATATCTTCAGTCCGACTAATGGTGCTAATCCGATTGCCGAAATCTTTCTCATGGAATCATGTTCAAACGTCAAGAATAAAAGGGGAATTTTTTTATTTTTAATATTTTAACTGTAACTATAAAAATTAAAAATGTACAAATTTAAATTAATTTTAAATAACTTCACGTTTTACATATAAACATAGGCTGTATTCGCGTAAAGAAATAGAGCAAATAAACAGCAATGTCAACATAAAGCTTAAGTTTTATCATTGTTCTCTACTAAAGTAGCCCCATGGCTTCTTTGGTGCTGACTGACAGCTTTTAAAAGCTACCAGCCCAAATTATGTATCCCTACGCCGAACTATATGATCTGCATAAACATGTGTTTAGCATCTGTCGCTTCTGAAAGTCAAAATTTAGGTATATACCTAAATGTTGACTGTCAGAAGTTAGCTATGAGCTGTCAGTCAGCACCAAAGAAGCCATGGGGCTACTGTAGATATTATTAATTTTATAACAAATAGTTAATCAAATTACAAGTGTTCTATCATACCATTGATGTGAATTCATGATTCCACTACCATTGTTCGTTTTGATCATTTACTTATATTTCTGCCAATGTTATAACATCTTAATAGTCAGATGGAACTAAAATATCA
This sequence comes from Timema shepardi, assembly GCA_902151425.1. Classification (NCBI taxonomy): domain Eukaryota; kingdom Metazoa; phylum Arthropoda; class Insecta; order Phasmatodea; family Timematidae; genus Timema; species Timema shepardi. The sequence goes on along the minus strand of CABFVX010000167.1, from coordinate 301,230 downwards.
AGTTCCTCTTACAAGTTTTATTCATTTTTTATTAGTGGTGAATAAGGCAGAATTTAGAACAAAAATACATCGAAATTGGAGTGCAGAGAGAGTAAGAAACCATTCATGAAACAAACTTCACTACACTGATCTGAAAATCGAATTTGTCCTCCCCGTCACTAACTAATCACTATGTTGTAACAGTGACGCCCTCGATCATACGATATAAAACGCTTGGTACGAACTTCATCTGTGAGTATCACTTCACTGGTTTTAGAGAACTATCCCCCACCCTTTTAAAATTAAGTAGCTTAACATTTCCTGGCTACCCAAACAGATGGTGGTGTGGTCTAGGGCGTTAAACTCACAAAACACTTGGCCTCCATTGACGTGGAGGTCAGGGATTGAAACTGGGCAAGATGTTAAAAAGTTGTTTTTTAAAGTGAGTCATTATTTTTATATGTTTATCCTCTACCAATGTGAATGCAGGTGCATTTCCTCTCACTTATATACATACATATATACCCACATCTGTAGACAAATTATTACACATCAATTCCGTCTAGAGGGTTCAAATACTGGCTGAGTGAAACGATTGCTTTATTATTAAAATATTTCCCAATCTCCTTCCTCACAGATGGGGGTAAATTTACTCTAAATTGCCAATAGTGTAATTAAATGAGGAAGCCAGAAAGGATAGTGAGACGCTTTTATTTTTTTTCAAGCTTTGGCGTTAAACGCAATACTAATTATGTTATGTATTATATTAATTATATTCAACACAAAAATAAAGATCTATTAAACTTCGGTTCGTTGTTTATTAAATAGTTTCCAGCTTTTAAAGTTAAACCAAACAGAGAAATGAAAAGGTAAAACTTCAAATATCCCTCGACATTTTTATAAACAAAATAAAGGGGATCAAACGATATCTAAAATTTCGAGTAAGCCACTCACAAACGATATAGATATAGTAATAAAAAAACTCTAGTTATATCCTACTATGAAGTTCACTTATCTAAAGCTTTTAGTTTCTAAAAACACTATAAAACGATATCTTCAACGTTATCTGTTGATATATTTTTCCTTTGTGAGACCGAATGCACATCCATAAATCAACAAGTAAATTTGAATAATCTATTTTTAAAAATGCATGTGCTCTATGACGATGAAAATCGTCAAATACGAACTTTTTTTTTTCAAATATGCTATACACGACGAATATCAATGTATGCTCTGATCCAGTGAGATCTAGATAACTTCTTACACAGCAAAATGACTGCCGAGTTCACGATAACCCTAATATTACTAACGTAATGTACCGTTCACGTGATGTAAATAAACATAGCAAGTGATCCAGATTTTCTTAGCATAATGGTGGCAGCGCTAGGACATAAGTAGAGCAAAGCTGCTGCTACTGTTTGGAAATAATTTGGTCACAAAACTGGAACTCAAGCAGTTAAGGCTGTTTAGTCTTCAAGTACTTGCAAAATATAGTTATCAGAGCCATGTATTAAAATGTATGAAGAAGATAAGACGTTTTGGTGTTCTTAAACTTTACCGAAAAAGACAGGTGAACACCATAATCAAACAATTTATATTCTAAATAATCCTTTTTTTGTGTGTGTGCTCGCACCATGGTTGTCTCGCAGAAACATGGGGTGTACTTCACGTAGTTCTACGTAACGTAAGTAGAAAGTTCTACATCAACAACACATCACGTTAACCTCACGTCAAAGGTCATCCACCCTTTCTACAGAGGAGTTCTGGGCAATAACTAATTTCCTACTCTCTCTACAGTGGAATGTTGCCAAGAGATAACCAGCCAGCCACCCTCTCTCTGCAATGGAGTCACGGGCAATAACCAACTTGCCACAGCCTATATAGGGTGAAGTCATGCGCAGTAATCAATAAGCTGTCTCTAGGGTGGAGTCCACCCAGAAATTCTCTCTATGGTGGCGTCATGTGCAGTTGCCATCCAACAACTATCTCTAGGGTGAAGTCATGTGCAGTTGCCATCTAGCCCTCTCTCAAGGGTGAAGTCATGTGCAGTTGCCATCCAACAACTATCTCTAGGGTGATGTTATGTGCAGTTGCCATCTAGCCTTCTCTCAAGGGTGAAGTCATATTCAGTTGCCATCCAACAACTATCTCTAGGGTGAAGTCATGTGCAGTTGCCATCTAGCCCTCTCTCAAGGGTGAAGTCATGTGCAGCTGCTATATAGCCGTCTGCCTAGGGTGAAGTCATGTGCAGTTGCCATCTAGCCCTCTCTCAAGGGTGAAGTCATGTGCAGTTGCCATATAGCCGTCTGCCTAGGGTGAAGTCATGTGCAGTTGCCATCCAACAACTATTTATTGGGTAGTCGAGTGCAGTTGCCATCTAGCCGTTTCTCTAGGCTGGAATCATGCGCAGCAACTGACCAACCACGCTCTTAGGAGTGACGTCCTGCACATAGATTGACCAGATGCTTTCTCTAGGGTTGGCTTCATGCACCTTGATCGACCGGTTGCTATCTCTAACGTACCGTTGAAATTGACGATCAACCAACCATTGATTCGAAGGTGACATATTGCACGGTAGTTATATCGCCTCTACCTTGTCATAGTATTATCATATAATACTTCGTCCCAGATCCTTGAATGGATAGAGACAGAACTGAATGTAAATATTTGTTCATGATTGGAAAACCAAGAGAAAAGTCGAGTGTGATTCAAATGTTACACCTTCATTGATTGCATTTTATGCGTGTCTCTTTCTGGACTCTTGTTAATCTCTATCTCTTCTCGTGTATCTCTTTGGCTGTGTCTCTTTTCCCTAGTGTATCTGTATGTGTGAATAGTCCCAGATCTAACTGAAGACCAAAAAGTACCGACTCAGAATCGTGATAATTCTAGTTCTTTATTACATTTTAGTTGCTTAAAGAAAGGTGTGGGATTTTGTTTCAAATGAGTATTTTAGCTAACAAATCTAACCTAACCTAATTGGATTTAGCTTAATCTAAACTATAGATTTGCATACATAATTATTTGTTTGATACCAATTCCATTTTGTACCAATTCCCTTTGAGCAATTTTTAGTTCCTACGACTGACACCATTTTCATTCTACTAAGCTTCCTGGATTAAAGTTAAGCAAATAAAACTCCCCCTTAGAAGGAGTCCAAGTCCCTCTGAAGATACTTGATGAATGGCGTCCTCTCCTTGTTGACCTTTCGCGCGCCGACGTGCAGGCAAGTGCTCGTAGATCCAGTCTATCCCTGAGTCCTCAAGCCCTTCAGGGGGGGTTTATATGACGTGGGATCCTTGGCCTCGTCCAACTTAGTAGAAAGGGGGTTAGGGTTTGAGCTGATGACTAAAGTTTGAGGATCCCAGGGTCGAAAGGAATATCTGGGACGCCCTTATAACTACATTTCAAGGTGGTATTATACTCTCATTGCTGCTCACTTATTCAGATTTTCCAGTAACTTGGAGTCCAGGATTTGAATCCATAGTGAAAGTAGGCTATTGAGGGTGTTTTATCCAAAATGCTCTTCAGCTTCACACAAATGTGGGTACATCTCTAAGATATATATTTCTCAATACCTCAATAACGTAGCTTAAAAGGATGTATCACGGACTGATATTAAAATATGGTGGTGGCAATGAGGGCTTATATGAACCTTTTCAAATACTAAAATAAATAAATCAATTGACTTACACTAAGCTTTAAGCACTAAACTATATTTAAATGTAAAGTAGCGCCTACCTTTTTCCTCCCTTATCCATAAATTCAAAATGTAGAGATGCTTAACACATATATTCAATGTGAACATATCAATTTAATTAGTTCTTTAAATAAGTTTTTATCTATAGCTATATATTATATTGATCATTGTTTGATTTTGTGTTTCATCTTTGTAAATAAATTACTACGAAATGTAAATTAATTGGTTCTATTTAAATAAAATACCGATAGACGAGGCTACTAAGAAAATACTAACCTTGGTCTTGGTGATATTCCATTAATTTAAAGACTTTGCTGTTTAATTTTGACCTCATACTATATATAGCTTCATAAAACAACTGTCAACTCGGTGGTCTTTGGATAATATGCTCGCCTAGGAACCCAAGGTTCATGGTTTCAAACCCAATGAAGGTCGACAGATTTTTCTTAAGCGATACAAATTTCCATAGCAAAACTTCCTTTGTTGGAGAGAAGCGGGAGTGGGTAAGTAAATCCGTCGGTCTCGTGTCGATTGTGACATGTAAAAGAAACCTGGAAGTTATGTGAACATATCTTTTCTGATAATATTGGTAATTTCACTCTAGCCCATAGAAATTTTCGTGTGTGCCGATATAATCAGTCGATTTAGAAAGTGCACGTTAAATATCTCAAATAAATAAAAGTATACAGCACTCAATTTGTTTGTATATACAAATGTTTAATCCCTACATAATGAAATAAAGTGTAGACGTTTTCATGATTTAAAAATATTGTACCTATATAATTATATATTTGCACCCATTCTAGTTATTGATAGGCCTACGCATAAACATTACAAATAGTATTTTTCTTTTTCACATATTTGAGGTGCTTAACGTGCAATTTCTTAACCGACTGATTATATCAGCAGTTGAAAACTTCTATGAGTGATAGCGAAATGACCTACCAATTTTGCAAGAAATGGTAAATTAAAATAATTTCCAAGGTTGATTTACGTGCTAGAATCAACATGGGACCGACGGCTTTACTTTCCCCCCGAAAGAAGCTGTGCTAAGGATTTATATCGCTCCAGAAAAATCAAACAACCTCGGCTGGGTTTGAACCTACTAATATCGGGTTTTTAGGGGAGCACTTTACCCCAAGGTCAGAAAAGTCAACATAAAGAGTTTTATAGGGATTAAATATACGTTGTCAGTTTTCAAAAACTGTCTCAAAATAGGTTTCCTCTTAATTATAGTAAGAGTTCAATTTTTCAAAAACCAATTATTGTATTTTTCTCTCCACATTACACTACCCATCTGCGCCTAGGTTATCCAAATATCTATAATAATGTGGCGAGGATCAGGTAGGTAGTGTTTAAGGCAATGTACCCAAATTTGTGTTAAACCTATTGGAAAGTAACACCTCGAGACACCCAACTGATATTAAGAACCTGATAACATTCTCAGTAGAAAATCAGGCATGAGACAAGATAAGACTGATACCTTTTACCCAGGGCCATTTACTAATTAGTGTTTTGTAAAATATTATTAGAGACTTATCGCTTAAACAGTTGGGATTCGGTTATAGACGAATGCAAAAATAGGTGATTATTCATCTAATTTTATCTTAGTTTCGAACATTTTCTCTTCAATCAATCGTTGGTGCCCTTCTTTACTACCATTATATTCATGTTGGCTTGGATAGAAAGAAACACTTATTTTCATATGAAATCAAAATCGACGATACCGTGTGTATCTTTTCTTCTTTTTTTCACACCGCATTTTACTATCCGTCAGGGTTGTACACTTATGTACTAATTACATTAATGTGTTATAAATGAGTAAGTTTGAATTTAGAGGAGGTGTACCCAGTTTTTCGTGGAGGGAGAATGGAAAATTATTTAGGAAAAACCACCCTCAGTACACTCAACAAGGATTGAACTTCAATTCCTCCGTCTTTGGTTAGCGGGATTGAATCCCCATCTCCCTATCTTCGGCAGTCTAGTCTAGTCTAGTCTAATGCGAGGGTAGCGCCTTAGACAATACGATCACCAAGATGGGTGTGTATCTATGTTAATAGAGAACTTGGGGTGTAAAGCTGGACAACAAGAGTTCGAATTCCCAACCTGATATCATTTTTGTGAATCACCTTTCAGTTTTTCCAAAACTTTTTAGAACTGCGACCCGATATTTAGAGTGACATTCTTTCGAAATTCATCTAGATTTAATGGACATGGAGGAGCAATATTATTTATTTATTTTACTATTTTTTTTATTAATTTCTACAGTCAAATTTTCCCATTTTAAACAAATATAATGACCCACCAAAAATCACCTCATGAGCCAACAGTGGGACGCGACTCACAGTTTGTAAAGCACTACATTAAATAGTTTAATTTTCAGATTGCCAGTATCTGCAATGATACAAGATAGATTAACAAAATAGCAAAAAAATGGCCGTTAATAGTCTCCACGTGTCAATCCTGATTGATAAGCTACTCGTGAAAACTTTTCCCTCACACATTCTATGTATGTGCAGGTTCTACTCCTTTCACACTCAAGTAAGTGTGACCGATATACTTGTTGTGGGGAGGAATTACACACTGGGTGACGTCACAGCCACGCCCCCATAGGAAAGATACCACGTGCCTCTGCATCAAACGGAGACATCCAAACACGCAATAAGCGAACCTGTGTGTGAGTAATGTGTGGCGGTTTTCACCACATCTCACTACGCACACTTGGGTAATAATCTTAGTATTCTTATGTGATAGGGATGATTAATGTATAATTTATAGGAAATGTACCCGCATTGGTGGGAAGGAAGAGTGAGAGACCATTTTGAAAAAAAAACTTCAGTGACACTGGCCAGTATTACAATCCCGACTTCCCCGTCAACAGAATATCAAATAAAATGGTCATGACCTTTTATCCACTTGGTCATCAATGATGATAATAATAATAATAATAATAATGCGTATGTTGTTTTGGTGGACTGTGTCCTACTAGCAATCCGGACTAACCACATATTTAAACTGCAGAGGTAAAGATGATAAAATTATAATTTAGAATAAATGTATCCATATTTACTTAGGGGGAGAGTAGAAAAATACCAAAAACCATACAAGTACATCCGTAAAGGATTCGAACCAAACCTATTTCCTAGCTGATGCTGGTACATTAAAATAAATCCCATATTTAACACCATGTGTGTTAAAGCTAGTAAGCTACTAGTTATGATGGAGTACTAGTTTAGCTCTCTTTCATTCAGTCACGAGGACAGAATATGCTCCCACATTGTCCCCGAACACAATACTTGTAGTAGCCATATTACTACGAATTCACAAGATGGATGTGTTTGTTATCGTATGGTATGTATGAACGGGAGAGAGATGACATACATGTTCGGTCGCCTTATGTATAAACTATTAATCGTTCTCGTGGCACAGATCGTTGCCCATGGTACACCATAGGAGATTGTCCACACGTCGTACGGTCGTACCCATAATGAGATGATGTGATGATAGTGACTATGAAGCTGGTGTGAGAATTAACCTAACTTAGGCTTAATTATCCAAACCCTGGTGATCGTTGTGATCATTCCCTCTTGAGGGGAAAATACCCAAGGTATCACCCAGGAATCGAGCCCTGGATTCCCGATCCCATACCCAGGTGCACTTACCATTATACTACCGGCCGGCTACAAGGTAGGTTTGAGTGAGAGACTGATTCAGACGGCTACTGCGCATGACGTCAGAATCTATCCCTGGACTCCCGATCTCGTACCCAGGTGCACTGACCATTATACCATGGGGCCGGCTACAAGGTAGGTTTGAGCGAGAGACTGATTCAGACGGCTACTGCGCATGATGTCAGAATCTAGCCCTGGACTCCCGATCTCGTAGCCAGGTTCACTGACCATTATACCACGGGGCCGGCTACAAGGTAGGTTTGAGCTAGAGACTGATTCAGACGGCTACTGCGCATGACGTCATAATCTAGCCCTGGACTCCCGATCTCGTAGCCAGGTTCACTGACCATTATTACTGATTCAGACGGCTACTGCGCATGACGTCAGAATCTATCCCTGGACTCCCGATCTCGTACCCAGGTGCACTGACCATTATACCACGGGGCCGGCTACAAGATAGGTTTGAGCGAGAGACTGGTTCAGACGGCTACTGCGCATGAAGTCAGAATCTATCCCTGGACTCCCGATCTCGTACCCAGGTGCACTGACCATTATACCACGGGGCCGGCTACAAGGTAGGTTTGAGCGAAAGACTGATTCAGACGGCTACTGCGCATGACGTCAGAATCTATCCCTGGACTCCCGATCTCGTAGCCAGTTTCACTGACCATTATACCACGGGGCATGACGTCAGAATCGTGCTATCTGTCGAACAAGCCTCACCACTTCGTATGATACTTGGACCGGGAATACTTTTCTCTATCTAAGTTAAATATCATCGCTATAATATATAGAAAAAACTATATTTTATTAGTGTAACAATTATTCTTAGTGTATGTAGGCTAAGTAATTGACAAAATCTGGCTTTCATCTCCCACACGGTAAACATTTCAGGAAAGGGATAAAAAAATGTTGCGGTTATAAAAACCTATGATATGATTTGAAAATAGTTTATATTTTTTTTAAATAGTAAATATCTATATAGCTAATCACAATATTTATTTCAATAACTATATAATATTTAAGGGGGTTATGAGGTTCTCACTTGAGGCATTTGGGATATATGTTTTTTTTTATCTAAGCATTACATAAATTACACTTCATAAAATACGATTTAAACCTAGGATTTTTAATTTGGGAAAAAAATTATAATAGTTATTTTAAATCAAAGCTTTATTATTATATAATGGCATATTTTATTAAAAAATTGAATTTTATCATAAAATGAAATATAGTCTTTCTCCAACGTTTTTTTTAAGGTTTGCAGATCTTTTTTTTTTTAATGCTGAGACTTCCGTTGGGAAGTGGGGGGAAATCTTGAAAGTCCATGGAAAGAGTCTGATTGTTTCCAGGGTCTAATTATTATTATTATTATTATTAGCACCGCGTCTCACTACCCGTTCGGGATATACGCACTTACGCTAATGTGTAATGGTAGGGTGATTGTGAGATGAAATGAAGGACCTACAGTTTAACGTGGAATCCGAACCACGGTAGAGGCCTGGCATTCC
>CABFVX010000167.1:282085-292209 GCA_902151425.1 Timema shepardi | reverse complement strand
CGTTCGGGTTATACGCACTTACGCTAATGTGTAATGGTAGGGTGATTGTGAGATGAAATGGAGGACCTACAGTTTAACGTGGAATCCGAACCACGGTGGAGGCCTGGCATTCCTCACATTCACAAGATATCTTGTCGGAGGTGAAGGAAGGGCTTGGTATTCAGATAAATCTTTGCCGGGACCGAGGATTGAACCCCGGCCGCCAGCATAGAAGTCTGACACCTTACCCCTAGACCACCAGGTCACCTCCCCCCTCCCCCAGGGTCTAATACTTTTGTATAATAAATCTTTTCCAAAGTTTCTAAAATAATCATGGTATTGATATTCCACAGAATAGGCCAATCTGAAAAAGTGGCTTTGGAATTTCCGTATGTCTATTTGTCTATTTCTACCTCCAACTAGATGCTAAACTATTATTTTACCGATCGGGCTAAAACTTGGTATCTAGGGTTTTCATAGGGTTGCCCCGAGGTGTTTTTGGAATTGGATATATAACCCTAAAATTAAGGGTAGTTTACGGAAGGGCAAAAAGAGAAAAGGTTGATTTTCTCAAAATCGGCTTTAACGGTTTTGATTAAATTTCATTTCTATAAAAATATAAATATTCCAAACAAAATAGCTTCTCTCAATATTTCAGCAAAATAACTTTAAGGGCTCCAGTCTGATGCGTAAATTATCATTTTTTTATCATATCTCTGAAACTATTTGAGATATGAAATTACTTATTATTACAAATATGTATATGTATTTATAATACAATTATTTTATTCTAAGCATATTTATATAACACCAATAACTTTCATGATATACGCAAATATTTATATTTTTTAATTTTTTTAACACAAAATTATTGTGACCGTAAAAAAATCTAACCTGAAATGTTGATGGATGTTGACGTCTCATGACCCCCAAAACCTAAAAAGTGGTATTTGCAATGCCGTCTGTCTGTGTGTCTGTATAAACTTCAAATTAAGAGTAGTTTATTAAAGGGCGAAAAGAGAAAAAGATCGATTTTCTCAAAATCGGCTATAAAGATATTGATTAGAACTCGTATCTAGGCAATGATTAAGATTATAAATAAACTAGCTATTTTCATTTTCCCATTAAAATTACTTTTAAGGTACTTTACAGAAGTTAAAATCTCCGTATCTCAGCAACTATTTGATATACTAAATAACTTATCACTGCAAAATTGTAGTACTATTAAAAATTAAAAAACTTTTACATGAAATATATGTTTATAAAACTAACAGTGTCTGAGCTATTGATAAATATATTAATACAATTTTGTGAGCTTTAAAGAAATACTACTTACCTTTTAACGCGGTAATTCTCCAATGCCATAGAGTCATTAAATTTAAGTCTCTCAAAAAGTTTGTTATTTTTCCTTAAACCTCTTAGGAGAAATGTTTGTACAAAAATCAATTATCTTCATTTTGGACTCAATAGTCAATATTTACATTTTTATTGTTCAAAATTTATAAATTAGTAATTTAATAGCAATGCGAGGACGATGATTTGCAACACCTAATAAAATGTCGAAAATTTTAACCAGAAGTCGAAATTTTAATACGCGGTGTTGACCCTTGTGAACCCAATATTGATCTTTTTTTATCTATCTAAACATACAAATTAGGACATTAATTCTTTAAAAATAAAATTATAAAATTTAAAACCAACACTCAAAAAATGTTTTACATAAATATAGTACAATTTATGTTTGGGTTTGCTATTGTGTTATTTCGCTTCACATATATTACGAGTTTTGAGTAAATATCTCTATTTTTAAACAATAGCGTGAGAAAGTCCGTTTGAAGTTCCGTGCCATTTATTTAATCTATGTTCAATCGTAGCGTGCATTGAGTCTGCCCTCCATCTGGGTGTGCCCCTTTTCCAAATTTTTTTTTCAATAACAAGTTTATAGTATTGCAATGTGAAGAAGAGTATTTGACAGAATTGAATTACGATTTTGATACTAGCATCAACACTGAAGAACAATATTTGTTACTGATTCTGACAAGGGAAGTTTAGACAGCACAAATTTGCAATTATACTAGCAAAATCATTTGCCTCCAACTCTGCCTCATTCACTTTCCATAGAAAGCAGAAACCACCCTTACTTTTGAGGTTATAAATTGTGAAATTGTGGACTGTTAATTTCATCTTGTAGTAAAGGCTTGAGACATTTGATTTAGGGCATAAAAGCAAAGCTTCCCAGGTCCATGGTAAAAGATAAACATTTGTCATTCTTCTTATCCTTCTTTTTCTCCCTCCTTGCACTTTATTTTCTTTCAATATGACTCTCATAAATATAATTTTCTAAGTTTACAGTTTTGAATGAAACGCAGGTATCACACTCGTCTTTTTTAGTTATAACGAGACTTAGGTTGTGGTGTTCAAAAGTATTAGAAAATTTGCACAAAGAGAGGGGTTCAACATTTTGGTGTTGGCACCACTCGTCTTTAAAGAAGCAGTACAACTGATTTTTTTGAGGTTCAATTTCGTTAAAGGTACCTTTTAGATGAATTTTTTCTATAATAATGTGATTCAACTTTTGCCGGACTAGAGAAAAACTTGTCAGCATTTGAGCTTCTTTAGATTTCCGCAGGGTTTTTTTTGCAGGAAGTGCTAAATCAGGATTATCCAAGATAGATTCTTCCCCCTTCTGTGCTCCAGACAATATGGCATCTTCATCTTCATCGTGAAAATGAGGAGTCCATTCTCAAATAGACAAAGTATTTAATAACATTGTCTTACAAACTCTTACTACGGTAGAATCGCCCTTTTTGAGATAATATTCATACGAATATTTTATTCTAATTTTCTGGTTGTCTTTTCTGTCTCGTGGTCTTTTAGTTACATTTTTTTTGTTAAAAACCGTACAGTCTTTTTTCTTTCCATTCAATTTTTCAAAATTGGTTAAAATCATTTCGTCTCACAGTCTCTGTTAAGAACGAACATTTAAATAAACTATTTTCTTGCCTTTTGCATCAAAGTTTCATTTTTTTCTTTCCTATTTACATCTTATTTCCAGGCTCCATCAGCAATTATTTTCTTAACGCAGTACGCCTTTCCTAACAGTCTTTCATTATTCCTCTCATGTACCTTCCAAGAAACTGCATCAACTTGGTGCCTTTTTTTTTGTTTAAGTGTTTGTATACTGGGAGTTTCTTCAGGCGATATTTCTTCACACTCAAAAGTGGGGCTAGGATTTTCATTAATGCCCAGATCAATTGATGAATTTTTTCTATTTTCTTCTTGGCCTGGGGTAAATAGTAGCATTCTGTAAATTTAATACGTTTTGGTCATATTCATTTAGAACATCATCTTTTGAAAATGGATTTTTATTTACAACATTTGCATTTTCATTAATATTTACAAAATTTGCATTTTCTGACAATTCAACATACCCAATTAAGGGATTTCCTAGGTCCTCTTCAAGGGATTCAGTTTCTGAAGCTTGATTTTGTAATAAATTGATATCAGATTTCAAATTAATACCTGCACCCAAAGTATCGCCATTTTCATATACTTCCAGTAATGATAAATTTAGCTGAGAAGAGCTTATTGACAAATCAGGAATACTTGTTATATTATTAAGAAATGTGAATTCATATGTACAGATTTCATCTGGAATTTATATGAGGAATATTCTCTACCACACAAAACAGGCTGTAATTTTGCGTTTTCACATTTTTCTAATGCGCCATTAACAATATTCACAATATATGTTTCCGTCAACAGGTTCTGATTTTTAAGTGCCATTTCTAGTATTTTTCTTCCTCTAGACATTCTGCAAATTCCATTTCAAAGCTAGTAAAAAACAAACAAAAAATGTTTTCCGTATCGCCAAAATAATTTGGGCTTAGATCAAAGGGGTATCTAGTAATTTCAAAAATTTTCCTTTTTGGTGTTTAGCTAAACATAATCTTAGTAAGTTCTGAAATATAACCATTTTTAATATACTATCACCGCAATATTCCTAGTTTTTAATTAATTCAAAGAAAACCACTTAACTCATTTTTCAGTCAACATAGTCTAAAAATGTTAAACATTGAAATTGTATCTACTCCGCTCTTATAAAATAAATCATATTAAAATAAAACAATGGTATTGCACAATAAAATGAATCTACACAATCTTACCTAAGTTCTATAGCAGTTTGCCCTAATCATTGAATACAAAAATTACAAATATTGTGCTAAAACTTTTTGTGATTCAAAAAATAGTTTCAAGACGTATATTTTCAAGAAAGAGTTTTCAATAAATATAAAAAGATAGAATTCATGTTTCACTCTTACGTAAAAAAATTTAGGGCACAATTGTTTAGTTTATTTCTTACTGTACAAACTTTATCCGGGCATTTTAGTCTCAGTTTATTTAAGCTTCTCATTCTTACATAAATATATATTCCTGACTTAACAGCTCATTTCGTATGATGGACACTTTCATGAGATTTTTATTTATATTTGCTAAGGATTGAAATACTTTCAAACACTTTGGTGGTTAAATGATCTAAGGCATTCCTCTCGAAATAAACTGAACTGCCGATGATGGGGATAAATGGGTCTATATCCAGATTTTATATAGTAATGGTGTTTATATCTAAATGGTTTTGCACTCTCCCACCATGTAAAATACTGATACAATTCCTTTAAATTAACTTTCCTCATCCTTAACGCATTTGAATGATTAGTACATATGCGTATATCCCTAGCTGGTTGTGAGACGTGGTTTAAAAATAAAAAATAATGTTACTTTCCTACTTAAATATTCTCCATGAAAACTCTTGAAACATTCCTCCGCTCCAGGGTGTGGAAAGATAATTTTTCAAGGACAGGGTCTGCTTTAACTTTAGCCAATACCAATTTCTATGCGTATCTCTGGACCTCCAATCGGAGAGGATCCATCAAATTACGGAGGTACGAACTACCCACGCCCCTTCTCTACGGCCTTGTTTCCACTAGTAGGATATTATGTTTTTGATGTCCCAACACGCCTCTATATATATATATATATATATATATATATATTACTGTGAATGTGCTGAAGTCGTTATTTTGTAAATTAACCAGTGAATGTATAGAATCACAGAAAGGGATGATTTATTTAACAAATAATATGATTTATCTAAATTTACCAGTGATTTATAAATTCCCCAATGACTGTATGAAACATGAACTGTATTATCTACACTTACCGGTGATTTGATAAAATATCTAGTGTATGTGGATAAAAATGTAGACCATAATCCAAACTAATCTAAACTAACTTAGTTTAACCTAGCCTAAGCTAAAATAAACTAGTCTAAGCTTGTCTAAACTAACATAACTCACCTAAATTAACCTAACCAAACCTTATCTTGACGTGACTTATTAACATTAACTGGTGGTTGATGGTATTTTTTTTTTAATGTTCGGCGAGTATGTGAAAATGTAAATACATTTTTTACATTCCCCAAGTGAACCAACCAGTAGCTTTGTAGAATCACCGGTGACTTTGCAAACTCAAAACATCAGCACATTCACAGTAGCATATATATATGAAATTACTCACTAGTACATTTTAATTGAGTTTAAATGTTTTCATGTTACTTAGGTATGTGAACAGTTGTTTATAGCAACAACAAAAATTGTAGGTGCGGGAGGGCATACAATCAAGGCCAAAGTCAGAATGATATGTCTAGGGCAAAGGGAAGGTTTTTTCTAGTTTATAGAAGGTAGCTATAATAAATTCACTCAAATGCGCTAAATTCATACATTACTCCTTGGTTTATAATTAAAAGCCAGAAATAAATCATAATGTTTAAAAACTCAGTTTTATCACTAAATGTTAGAACTCTTTTGATAACGTTTGACCTGTATAAATGAGAAAATCACAGTTTTCAAATGTTAATTATATAGGAATATATATATATATTACATTTCACACACATTAAAGTTTGTAGGATTTGTTTTATCATATTAAAATATATATTATAACTTTTTTTAAATAAATTTTAATTCATAATCGGCTCCGTATTGTTGCTGAGACCTATAAAACGCTAGGAATGGTGACGCAACGTTATAAATAGGACACACTTAGCACCGTTAAAAAAATAGTAAATGGTTTGGATTTACACATACATGATTTTTCTATTATAATTAAGTAAGGTTACTGATTTTCTATTTTTTTAATTTCAAGTGGAAACAGGTTAGTTCTGTGTCCCCTGCCTCCTCACTTCCATTCCCGTAGTAAAAGATAGTGAATGTCACCTATGGCACTCTGCCTCATTGCGTTGACTAACCAGCTATGGAAACTTTGTCAGTTCAAACCCCAGTCAGGTGTAAGTTATTTTATGTGAAATTAGGTGTGGTACGAGGTTTTCCAAAGTATATTTAAGTGAGGTCCCAGATGTATAAACCCTTATCATACGTATTAAGAGCCTTAAATCTACTAATTTGCTTAAACATAAGAATTGTAGCTACCACTGGTAGTTAAAGATAATTTCTTTACCTTTATTTGGAAATGCTTTAAACAATAAGGCAGTATTCATTAAAATTGTATAGTTCTACGTGGGTGACCTGGTGGTCTAACGGTAAGATGTCAGACTTCTGTACTGGCGGCCGGGGTTCAATCCTCGGTCCCAGCAGAGATTTATCTGATTACCAAACCCTTCCTTCACCTCTGACAAGACGAGTATTAATCACAACTTGTGAATGTGGGGAGTGCCAGGCCTCCACCGTGGTTCGGATTCCACGTTAAACTGTAGGTCCTTAATTTCATCTCACAATCACCCTACCATTACACATTAGCATAAGTGCGTATAGCCCGAACGGGTAGTAAGACGTGGTGCTAATAATAATAATAATAATAATATAGTTCTACGTAAAATCAACAAAGATTTGATTTAATTGGGAGTTTAGGGGACGTTTAATATGTTTAATGGCATACCTTTTAATATCAAGTCATAATCTTGGCCTTAAAATGTAGTCAGAGTAAAAACTTATATTATGTGATCTACAATATAGTTATATTTATATGATTTAAGATTTTATTAATACTATTTATGGTCTGATGGGAGAGGGGGGGGGGCATATCCTTCTACACCTCTAAAGTTTATGCTGAGATTGCTGTAAATGCCACTTTAGCTTTGTACAAACAACATTTATAGTATGAATTTGGTAATTTCCTTAAATCAGTATCGTGCTTATTTTTGTCCAGTATATAGGATTTTCGACATGAGTTTTTTAGTCAAGATAAACAAATGCATTGAATAAGTCAAATCACTCAGTGAATAATTTTAAAATGATTGCAGTTGGAAGTACATCTATGGTAAATTTGCTTCTTTAAAAGGTATAAACCAGTGCGTTCACTAGTCCGCAAACTCTATTCTGACGTCATCCCCTTCCTCAGTTGACTTTGATAGTGCGCAGGCACCTACCTTGTATATTCATTCTCCCATGATGTCACGCAAGTTTCTCTAAGGGGACACACGGCCCATGTTGTCCCTTGACTCGGATTGGAAGGGCTATTAGAGACCTCTGCGTGACGCGTCAGTAACGCAACACGCCTCTAAATCCCAGGGGAAATCAATTGACCTGAACTTGACTAGATTAGTGGGCAGGTTTTGACCAACCATAGATTATTACACCGTCCTGTAGGGATTAGAGGACACCTGCAGGAGTTCTGGTACGAGTAGCCGACGATAAAAAAAATCACATTAATTAAGAAAAGTATGTATCTTTTTAAAATATAGTTTACACAATTATTTCGTTAAGACAAGTGAAAGATTTTTTTTTAAATCCATCAGTATTTAACCTTCTTTAAAAATACACATAATTATATCAGAAGTTTAAAAAACATACTAACCTTAGCTATAACAGTATCTTTTAGCGTCTTCGTCATCTTCTTCTTCTATAGTAATAAAATTAAGAGATCATTTGATTTTCATGACCATTGCGCTATATCTACCACAAGTAGAGGCTTGAAATTTAAAAAAAATAGCAATCCCTGTGCACAAACTTATGCGATACAAGGCCGGAACTCTATACAATTAACTATATTTTTCTTTATAAATTAAACACTGGGTTCGAAGTTAATAGGCCAAGGGCAACGCAAGGCTTAAAGGCAATAACTTAAATTCAACCTCCACATGCGATCATTCATTAAACTAAAAACAGTTCACCTGGGCAGCACTTTTAATAGTGTAATGTTAGTACAGTGCCTAGTGCCTAAAATATATACCTAAATCAATACAAGCTCATAAAAGTTAATAACGTTGTCCTTCCAAATGAAAGTGAGCCAGGATCCTATGCACTTGTTGTAAACCCATTTAGCCACTTTGATAATTATGGCAGTACAGCTCTAATTGACAACGGACTGAGATTTCGCATTAAGTGATGTCCGATTTTGAATGCCAGTCAAACAACGCCGGCCGAACTTATGGTGGTGAAACTTTTGTGTGACAGCGCCGCTCGTAAACACCATTCTAAATTGGCTCAACAAAAGCCTAATCATTATTTTATGAATGAGTAGTGATTGTAACATTTTTCAATTGTTTTATCATTTGTTATTGTGAAAATAGGGGGTATGTTGTATTAATGTAATATATTGTTTTGGTGCATTTTCCTTCTAATTTATGGACTATCCGGATCTTCGCTCAACCGTTAAACTCATCCCCAGTTAAGCCGGATGAGCGAGGTTCCACTGAATTACTATAATAAAGTCTACTCCCGGGAATCCAGTTGGATATATCAATAGCAAGCAGTTCAAGTCGATTGGTGGGTAAGCTATGGTCCTAATATACTCCTATAGTCGGCTATTAGACATGCATACAGGGCTTACAGTCTCCACTAAATTGTAATTCAATTAGCATTCACATTGTTGGGCAGGCCTACTAAGTATCCGGCTCATTTAATCTGGTTTCGCAGTGATGGGGGTGAGGGGTGGAGGGAAACTAAAATACGTACATTGCGAATGCGCAACAAGATGTGATAGAAACAAATTATTCCATTAGCATTTTATCACTCAAGTTAAGTGATGTTTAAGTTGCCGTTTCAAAGATAGTGAGCCATTCACATTAGTTTTTCAGATATTGGTTGTTTATAATAAACTAAAGATAATGCAATACACAGAAGTGTTGGTATATGTTTTGATAAAAGTAAAAATTTTATTATATTTAAAAATAAAGTTAAATTCCAAGAAAATACTTTGAACAAAGTTGTTTATGAGAATATTATATCTTGTTATAACATAATTATAAATATTTGAACGATTTATTTAAGCCTATTTTAATAATCAGTATTAATTTATACTAATGTTACTCCTAGATTTTTAAATCAGTCTCAATTTAAATATGGAAATGAATCTCATCTGTTGAAATAAGATATTGTGTTATTTTACAACATTGTAGAGTATGTTAATAAAATATTTGCCTTTCCCGTGATCCAAGCTGTTAAAACGGTCGAATATAGTACTGACAGCGTTCAGCTCGATTGCGACATAAAATAATTGAATAAGCTTTCTCTGGTCTAGATTGTTCTACTCAGATATTAAATGTTTAGCACTAAAAGGGTGTACCGTCTGAGCTTCAAAATAAACATATACCACTTCTCCTTTCACTAGAGTATTTTAGTTAAAATACATGCCGTACTACTGAGTGATTGGGGTTGTTTTGGAGAATAAAACCACTTAACCCCTTCCATAGAATGTTCCTCTAAATTCTACTTTTCTCGTCTTTACTTTACTATCATAGTTTAAATGTTTGTGTTTATCACAGATATCTAGTAAGAAGAGGTGGAAATAAATAAAAAAATATAATAACTATTAATGTGTGAGGCTGGTGCGTCAGTCAGACACTTTCCTTTCATCTCCGTTTACTTGGAGTTTCAAACTAGATTGTAGCTTAGTTTTACGGGTTTATGGATTGTAGTTACTTTGTAAGTAGCGCCTACTTTATTGTGTATGTTATATATATTTTTGATACAAAATTTCGTGATAAATATCTCCCTTATATATTATCCAATCACATTTAAATTGTATATAAAAAAATCAAAATATTAAGTGTTGACGGAGACACTAGGAAATATAAAATCAATGTTGTCTTACGATGTCGGTTCATATTTAGGTTTAATATGTGTGTG
>CABFVX010000167.1:247630-281813 GCA_902151425.1 Timema shepardi | reverse complement strand
TGTATGGGGGCGAGGGGTGGTGGTGTAGAGGTTACTTACTCCACTTTGGATGTAAACATGCTTTATAATTTACTATTTATTGTTATCAGCGCATCTTACTACTAGTTCAGGCTGTACGCATATATGATAATTATTCTACTAGGATAATAATGAGGAAGGAAGCATTTTAGAGGTAATGTAAAAGCGTTTGAATGGAAGTAAAATGGGAAATAATTTAGAAAAAATCATTCTTAGTAGATACATCAGGGATTCTAACCCCAATCTCCCCATCTTAAACAGGCCAGTCTAACACTATAACAGCTGGCTACTAAAGCGGGTTTTATTGTTTTTAAACTAAACAATAAGCATATAATATATTTGATTTTTAACAACATTGTTTAAATATTCAGATTAAAATTATAATTATTGTGTATAGCTATTCTCACTATAGAATTTTGGTACGGATATTTACGATTGACTAGACTCGTCGTATTAATTTTACTGGTATGAATGGGAGAGTTAAAAAGAAAAGAAAACGTAAAGCCTGTGCATCACGTTCAACGTCTAGTTCTGAAAGTTTATGGAGCATGAACTAAGCTCCTGTTTGAGATTTTAACAGACCGGAAATGAGAAAACTTGTCTAAGAACAAGAGATTTTCCTTCGAGATGTTCATCTGTGGCTCAAGAGTAACTGAGGTGCGCAAACATTACGTGACGTTTACTTTGAGCAGATGCAGGTGAGTATTAAAGACGGGGGGCTCGCCTGCTACTACCAATTATAGGCTACAAACTTTCTCTCCTGAACCACACAACTTAGATAACCCGCAACACTCCAACAAAAAACGAACTATGGGTGTGAACAAGTCTAACTTGTCTTGGCTGATTATTGTAATCTTCGATTAGCTTCTAATACATTGTTAATTAGAGAATATTTGGCACAAAAAATATCAATACATTAAAAACCTAATTATGAACTGAAACTTGGACTGTTCTTACATATTGTCATTAAGTACTAATTTCTTTCACACCATGAGAAAAATAAGCTTGTCAATGTAACACCAAACATATGTGAGTCTAGCTAAAAAAAAAAGGATCGGTATATATTTACTTTTAGTCGAATCTTCCCTAAGCACCGACGATCAGATATCGGATACTCTATCCTCCAATAAGTATTATGACTGAACCGGCCTCATTGTATAGTGGTAAGAGGCCCTGGGGTCCTGATAGGTGCTCGGGAATTTTTTATCTTGAAAGGAGAATAATGCTTATATTCACCATGTTTTTTTTAAAAATATATCTTAAGTTATGTCAAGATATTTATTGGTTCCACCCCGTCACACTCACTCCCTCGTCCTCTCATTTCATCGGGACTTGGAAAGAGCCTCCATGGAAAGGATGTAAGATTAGTACATTCAGGCGTCCCCTGGGCAACGATACATTAATACGGGCTAATATTTCCACAAACTAAGATACAGATTGATGTATCCCTGGAATGCCTTTAATTTATTTTTATTGAAATGGAATAAATTGATACATACGGGAAATATTTAAAGGAAATACTGAGACAGATGACAGATGCCGCAATGCAGCTAGAGCTCCAAAATAGTAAATCTAAGGTCACAAAAACTCTCTCAGTGGACTAAACTGGATCTACTGAGGGTGGTTTTATACAAAATGGTTTTCATCTCTCCCTCTAAGATAATGAGGTTGTACTTCCTCTGAATAAAACCATCTAATCAGTTAAACCATTAGCGTAATACTGTGTACAATCCGAACGGGTATTAAAAAGCGGTGCTAGTAATAATAATAATAATAATAATAATAATTAGCGTAATTAGTGCACAAGCGTAGGCCTATAACTCGAGCCAGTAATAAGACTTTTTTCTAAAAAAAAAGCATAAGCAATTTCGTGTATAGGGGTTAAAAATAAACTTGAAAGTTGAAACTTATGATGATTATTAGGAATTGTATCACTGAAAACGTTAATTAAGCCAACTTTATTGTTTATCCAAATCACAGTTCAAACATTTTGGGTTTTCTTGGAAAATCTAGAGCTAAAAACTTTGATCAGAGACCTCTACACATATTTATGAAATCGTGACCACTGTCATATTATCATCTCTACAATCAACGATTAACTTACTATATGTATATATTTATTGTAAGTTAAGCGTTGATTTTGTATATATATATACTTTTATCATATTTTTATATTATATGGACCCCTGTCATAATATAATCACTACATTCACGGATAAACGTTTTAGCTATATACACGTTCATCTACGTGATATATATATAGCGTTTATCCACGTATTACGTAAATATATACAAACATATATATATACATATACAAACATATATATATAATATCAGTGATTATATATATAAACAGTGATTGTAGGGATGAGATTATATTACATTTTTCTACGGAGTATTACTTATATATATATATATTTGTTTGTATATGTATATATATATATATGTTTGTATATATTTACGTAATACGCGGATAAACGCACTATATACATATATATATCACGTAGATGAACGTGTATATAGCTAAAACGTTTATCCGTGAATGTAGTGATTATATTATGACAGGGGTCCATATATATAAAAATATGATAAAAGTATTTCATCGAAGTTTATTGCTCTATATTAATTTATATATATATATATATATATAAATATATATCCTGAACGCCTACACACATTATTTTATAGATGTAAATAGTCCTCTCAGCAGCAATTTCTTAACTGTATCGGTGGGACGGGCTAAAAAATGTTTCCTCCTTGTCAAGAATGGCTCGCTGGGTGATTTGGAGGTAGAATTTGAAACCTGACACATGTAAATAATTTTTTTCCCCTAAATGGTTTTACCACTCAAATTAATGTTTATTTCCTCTATAATTCGCCCTTCCAAATCCCTATCCCATTTTTGTATAAGTAAGGCTATTCCAGAGTGATAGTAAGACATGTTGCACACACACACACACACACACACACTCACATAATACCCTTGTTTCTGAAAGCTTCATCTATGCAAAGATTAGGAGCCTGTATCACCGCCAGTATAGCACAAAGCTTATTTAGATAATACAGCTTGAAACAGAGGTCATACCGTTCTGTGGATTTCTGTATTCCACCTAAAAAAACAATTAAATTGTTACGAGTCAAATCACATTAACATATTATTTTTTTAAATGTTACTAAATTAAAACATAGATATTTTAAAATAAAAAATCTACAAAATAGATTCAAATTTGTCTATTGTCATATGGTTAGTTCTGAAAACCATAATTGTCTGTCTTTAGGTCATATCGTAATTATGTTGGCCTAACTATTATCACAGTTGATTGGCTGTGAGAAGAGTTATTAAATATTAATTTATTTATTTTTATCAGAATGTCTTACTACCTATTCAGGCTGTACACATGTATACATGTATAATAGATTACTCTGGTGAGGTAGGGATGAGGAAGGAATCATTTTAGAAATAATATACGCGCATTTGCATGTAAGGAGAGTGGAAAACCATTTAAAAATAACCGTCAGTGAACTCAACTGGGATTTAAACACCGATCTTCCCGTCTTTAGCAGGACAGTCTAACACGGGAGAGACACCTTATACCATTGGTGTTAAATTGTTCAAACAATTCCGACTAGGAGAAATCTACTTAATTTGTTACACACTTTCAAACATTGTTCTATTATTATTATTATTAGTAGTAGTAGTAGTAGTAGTAGTAGCAGTAGCAGTAGTACTAGTAGATTCAGTAGTAGTAGTAGTAGTAGTAGTCGCAATAGCAGTAGTAGTAGTAGTAGTAGTAGAAGCAGTAGTAGTAGTAGCAGTAGCAGTAGTTCTAGTAGATTCAGTAGTAGTAGTAGTAGTCGCAGTAGCAGTAGTTGTAGTAGTAGTAGCAGTAGTAGTAGTACTAGTAGTTTTATTAGCAGTAGTAGTAGTCGCAGGAGCAGTAGTAGTAGTAGTAGTAGCAGAAGCAGTAGTACTAGTAGGTTCAGTAGTAGTAGTCGCAGTAGCAGTAGTACTAGTAGTAGTAGCAGCAGCAGTAGTAGTAGTAGCAGTAGCAGTAGTACTAGTAGATTCAGTAGTAGTAGTAGTAGTCGC
Source organism: Timema shepardi (assembly GCA_902151425.1). Classification (NCBI taxonomy): domain Eukaryota; kingdom Metazoa; phylum Arthropoda; class Insecta; order Phasmatodea; family Timematidae; genus Timema; species Timema shepardi. The sequence goes on along the minus strand of CABFVX010000167.1, from coordinate 277,705 downwards.
AATAGCAGTAGTAGTAGTAGCAGTAGCAGTAGTACTAGTAGATTCATTAGCAGTAGTAGTAGTCGCAGTAGCAGTAGTAGTAGTAGCAGTAGCAGTAGTACTAGTAGGTTCAGTAGTAGTAGTCGCAGTAGCAGTTGTACTAGTAGATTCAGTAGTAGTATCAGTAGCAGTAATAGTAGCAGTAACAGTAGTAGCAGTAGTACTAGTAGGTTCAGTAGTAGTAGTCGCAGTAGTAGTAGTAGTAGCAGTAGTAGTATCAGTAGTAGTAGTAGTAGTAATATTATCAGTAGCAGTAGTAGTAGTAGTAGTAGTAGTAGTAGTAGCAGTAGCAGTAGTACTACTAGTAGTAGTAGCAGTAGTACTACTAGTAGTAGTAGTAGCAGTAGCAGTAGTAGTAGTAGCAGTAGCATCAGTATTAGTAGTAGTAGCAGTAGCAGTAGTACTAGTAGGTTCAGTAGTAGTAGTAGTCACAGTAACAGTAGTAGCAGTAATAGTATAATTAGCAGTAGTACTTGTAGGTTCAGTAGTAGTAGTAGTAGTAGTAGTAGCAGTAATAGTAGTGCAGTCTGCAACTATGGCTAAGGATGAGGAAGATGGTTCGGAGGAAGGAGTCTTTGATGGGCTTGTAGAGGGTATGGACAAACTATGGGTATAATTATCACGGGGAGAAAACCATCCTCCATTAAAACAGAACGAGATTTAAGCCTTGAATTCATCTGTCACAGGCCATCCAATCTAGCGCGATCCGGGTATCTGAGGTGGTGAGACCAACAGTGCGGGTGAAGCGGGACTCTGATATGAAGAACAGAATCTTACAATAAAAAATAAAAAAGTCACTTATTCCATTTTAATACGCTGCAGCGTTCACATTTGATAGAGTATTAATCAGTGCACCTGGCTACGAAACTAGGGGTCCCGGGCTCAATTCCCTGGTTGATACCTTGGGTATTTTTCTTTTAAGAGGAGGTTGGTAAATTAGGCTTAAGTTATGTTTGACTCCCACTGGCTTACACCATATTCAATATTATCTTATCATCACATTGTGAATACAACATGTAGACAACCTCCACAGGTGTACCCTGGGTAGCACACTGTGCTACTGGAGTGATGAATAGTCTACATGCAGGTGACCAAACTAAACGTCATATCCCTTCCGGTCAATAATGCCATACGCTAAAAAATAAAAAATTACAATACAGAAAAACTCTTTTAATTTTGCGACTCTAAATAAGTATTGTATTTTCTAAATTATCCTTTCCCCCAGAATCATGCAATAGAGGCAGTATTCCATATAGCGAGTATAATCATCCTACGAAATATCCGCACAAATGGTTGTGGTTGAGCTCCAAATGGAAACCTAATCAGCGTATTGACTGGTTCTATCTCCGCGCAAGTTTCATTTTGTGAGATATGCCAGTGGGATTACATTCCCAACCCTATATACCCGGAAAACTCTGAATTTACTCCAGCCCGCATATTTTCATAGGAGGGGAGTGGGAGGGGAGCACAACCCTCTAGTCCACGTGATTGAGCTGTGTCGAGGGATTTGCGGTCGTGGGTTTTGCGTCCAGATCCTACCCCTACCCTATTCTCTCTAATTGCCTACATGCATGTGACTGGGTTTTGTAGATTAGGTTAGGTTAGGTTAGTTTATATTATATACATGAAAATGTTTATGGTAGCATAAGACCCCTAAATTTATGTGGCAGAAAACCTCAAGGGCCACCAGTACCACGGAACCAATTGAACCAGGGTGAGGGGGAAGTGAAGGTGGTTGGCGTCTTACTACCTGTTCGGGTTGGACGCGTATGTACTAATTACACTAAAGGATTGAGGGATTAGGTAACTTAGAGGAATTGTACCAGCATTCACGTGGAAAGAGAGATATAGAGAGTGGAAAACAATTTTAGAAAAACCACCCTCATTACACCCAACCGATATTCGAACCTCAATCTCCCCGTCATCGGCAGTCTAGTTTGACAAAAAGTAGCGAGTTAGACAATGCGGCCACCAAACTGGGTTTTATATATAGGCTTAGATAGTAATTAAATATACTTATTGCACACAATATTCGACTCTACCGTATCAAATAGTAACCATCAAAAAATATCAACAATACCACACCCACGTAAAGTTTTAATTGCATGTGCCAATGGTCTTGCACAATCAATATGAAACCGGATATTAGGAGCGGCAAAGGGAGAATGGTGTATGGATTTTATTGAACTTTGTCGTTTCTCTATTGTTTTTAAACTATTACGCTAGACACAAAGGTTATTTATATAATAAAATCTTCAGATAATTACAATCAAAATGCTCTCAAAAATAAATGAAATTTTAATTTAAAGAAAACTAGAAATTTAATTAAATGCTTTAGTGCTATAAGCTATTCATAACTTGAATCCCAAAATCTATATTTAAAACTCTCTCTAAGATTCAAATAGAGGCCCTCAATGGTGGAAAGATAACAGTAAGTACTTGCACCTAGACTAAAGAAAATACTCAATTCAAAAAAATGCTAAGATTCCATTCTGGCTCACTATACACTAATTTAATAGGGATGAAATAGAAAAGATAATGTACTCATATCTGCTTGGAGGGAAAGTGGTTGGTCATTTAGCATACCCAATAGAGACGTGAACCCTGACCTCCCAGTCACTGGTATACTAGAAAAGATGATAAAGGGACCTTTTATCACGTGTCAACCCACACGAGGTCTTAGATAAATTAACTAAATTATGTTTGATGATTGTGATTATAATGATGGGAAGACATCACAGTATAACGGAAAAACTTATATACTAATAAAAATAGAATAGTATAAAAAACTTGTGTTTTTTTAACAATAAAATACTGAAGCTACAAGTAAGAAACGCAAGCTTTTAATATCTGTCTTCTTTGGATGTGACTCAATGAAATAAATATCTACTCATCTAAAATAAAATGAACATAAATATTATAGAATACATTATCGAATTAAAATTTTAAATTATTCAGAATACAATAATGAGATATCGCCAATAAATAATAAGCCATAGTATTCAGATAAATGTACCTGCATTTTCATGCCTGGAGAGTGGAAAACCATTTAGGAAAACCACTCTCCGTACACCCTATCAGGATTTGAACCACAACCCCCAGCTATCGTCAGTCTAGCCTATTGCGAAAGTGACGACTTAGAACATCGGGCCACCGAAGCGGGTATCAACGCTGTTAATTACACAACTAATGTATGATATTGATAGAGTTTTGAAGAAATATGCCCTAATATGCGTGGAAAAAAATTAGAAAAATAAACCTTAATTAAACTTATAATGGATTTGAGCTCTTACCTCCCTCTCAGTTACCAACAAACTAGACAAGACCAGCTTTAATTTGAGTCTACACACCCACTTATATGGATTTAAATCGGTTATTAACTTTTTATATTAAGGCAGTTTATTTGGCCCCGTGCACATAGATAGAGAGAAAAGTTAGAAAATAAAATAAGAGGCCTACATCAAACATAGAAGCCAGAACGAACTATGTCGAGATATTTCATCTGGTGCTGAACAATATTTTTTTAGATCCCCTAAGACATTATTGAAACACAATGACCTATTTCTCGTCTATCTCAGAATGTATTTACATGCATTATATGGTTTACCACGCAATAAAAGAGCCATTGCTTTTATTTTTATTTGTTAAACAGTATGACACACGATCGGTGGATTAAATGGATCACGAAACGCCATTTTATTGGCCTGGGATCACAAAGGTGTCATGTTTACAGACATTTCACATTTTGTTATCAAACACTTATTCTGACGCTGACCCAACTATAAACACATTTCATTTCTTATCTTAAATAATTGAATAAAAATACATATTGATACTGCTATTAATACGTTATCCACTGGTTCTAGGTGATATTAAATATATATTATATTCATGTACCTTTATAATAAGGAAAGTAACAAGTACTCCAGGAAAAAAAGATCTTTGTCTGCAAAAATTATATGCAACTCGCACAGAAACCAGCTTCAGTGGCCGAATTGTCTAAGGCGTCACTCTCGTATTATAGTGATCTAATGAAGAATCCCATTTGGGTCTACTGAAGGTGGTTCACAGACACATTACACGCATAAACATTACACGCTCACACACATTACATGCCCATAAACACTACACACACATAAAAGCACATACAAAAATCATATATATATATAAACACATATAATTATTTATATATATATATATAATTATTTATATATAATATGTATGAACTCTTATATTCATATATACTGTAATATTTTTATAAAATATTAATACTGGGTGTATACAATTACATCACATGTCCATTACATCACGTGTCCATTACAACGCGTTTTTGGTACAAATACATTGCAGGTACATCGCGTCGCGTTTCCCCCACCTCTATACATACAGCTTACTCTACTCTGAAGTACAACCAATAGGAATGAAGGGTCAACTGACTCCCCTTGGGAGGGGGAGAGTTTCTAGCTTGCCGGAAATCTAATATTCTTAAAAAAAACTTGAAGACTGGAATTTGTAAATTAAAATTACTGTGGTACAACGAAAATAAAAGATGAAATAATAAAATAAGAATATAATCTACAAATTAAAAATATACCTTTTTATCTAGACAATTTTTTCCAGAGAAGAAAAAAACAAAATTACGGTGTATTTATTTTAGAATTGTTGCCTAGTCCAGTTGCCTAGGCATCTTGGTAATGTTGAAGTTTATTTAAGTTATGTTTAAGTTACACTATTCTTTCAACCAACCCCACCTTTAAAGTGATAGGTGTTTGAGTCAGGCACGCTATCCCAGCAAAAAGCGACGTGATGGACCTGCAATTTATTTCTACCATAAACGCGTTGTAATGGACATGCGATGTAATGGTGATACTCCATTAAAAGTTATGCTAAATGTTATTTGAAAGGGTAAAATCTTGTGTGTTTTTGTTTAGAACTAAAGAGATAAATCATTGTTCAAACAAGCATTCCAGAGTAGTAATATTTGTGTTTAGTGAAGTACTTATTAGTATTTGCAGGCTATGTAGTATGTTAAGAACCGACTCGTCTACACCTTTTGTGTTAATTTTTTGTCGTAAAATTCAAGTGTACCATTAATTAAATAATCATATATAATGGTGTTTAGTTACCAAAGATAAAACCGGTTCATCTCCTAATACGTTCTTTAAATTTTAGTGATATTTGAAACGCTTAGTAATCTGCATAGTATTATTATTATTATTACCGGGTCTTACTACCCGTTCGGGTTATATGCACTTACGCTAATGTGTAATGGTAAGGTAATTGAGAGATGAAATGGAGGACCTACAGTTTAACTTGGAATCCGAACCATGGTGGAGGCCTGGCATTCCCCACATTCACAAGATGTCTTGTCAGAGGTGAAGGAAGGGTTTGGTAATCATATAAATCTGTGCCGGGACCGAGGATTGAACCCCGGCCGCCAGCACAGAAGTCTGACACCTTACCCCTAGACCGACCACCAGGTCACCATCTGCATAGTAACAATTTTGAAAATAAAATATATTTTGGTGATTTGAATACCTATCTGTGATTTGAAAAATGTAAAATTAGTTTATAAATTAAACGTTAATTTTATTAATATTGTAAAAAATTATGGTACTTTTGAGAGAAAAATTATAGAATTATAGGCATATATTTAATTCAAATATTTATTGAAAAATGACACTCAAATAAGAGAATAGAGCCCGTGCCCTTTAGCTTAGTCTATTACTAGAGATTATTCCATGAACAGGGTCATTAAAACTTAATTATTAAAGGTAAAATCAGTCATGTGCGTGTGAGATCGTCAGCTGATTGGTAGCTAACTTAAACATGGCCAAAACGTCTTGTGGCCACCTTTTATGCTGCCTCATATACAACTTTTAATTAAAGAGGATTTTTTTTACACACTATATATTGATATTAAAATATTATATGTATATATTTAATCAAAAACTTTAATCAAAATACATAGAGAAAAATGACAAAATTGAATAAAATTTCAATTCATTTACAGACTTAGCCTGACCGAATTCAAAAGAAAAATTTCGCATACCTTAGTATCAAGATAATACAACAGTACTTGAGCTATTTTTTATAATTTATTGTCATCTCAACGTAATATTTTAGCGCTTGATGTTTGCTACTATTTTATTGTAATCTATAATGACGACATTTTTCAAGATATTAAGGTGGTGATGTAAGGGACGTGACAAAATATCAGTGTGTATAGTTTTTATATCGGAACATTTCTTTGGTCAAAATATATCGAGTATTGCTTCAGTACAAACATAGAAATTAATTTTCTTCTGATGACAACCTCAAAATTTCTTGAATATCGGTTAATGTTGTCATGGAATTTAATTACTACTTTTTCTTTCAATTTAAGATGTTTGTCATTTAATGCCACTATTCTAATGACAGATATTCAAGAACTGTTAATAATCAACATGTAAAAAAATTGAACTGGCTTAAGACATATTTTATGGATTATTTTTAATTGTTTGACGCACTCTTACGTGTGCTCGGAAAGTGCAAATTCAAAGAATATTATTTTTAATATCTGACACATAAAAAGAATTCAACTAAAGACACATTTGTTTATTACTTTTTATTTACGGTTGATCGACGTGCGCATCTAGTAGATAGTTTAAAACTACTTTCGTAATTTTTACTGTTACAAACTACTTTCGTGAGAAATCACTTCTCATAAAAGGTGGAAATAAAGTACAGTAACGATTTTATTGGTCATACAGCTGTAACTCCAGTTGTATATAAAAAGAAAATAATAAAACACCGATAGCAATGCCTGCACAGATGGAAAGCTGAGCTATAGGACGTTTTTCGAGTTACGATCAATGCTACCAGTAAAATGTTGGTTGTACTCAAAGGCCACCTTAAAATTATCAACGAATATTTGCAGTGTTGTTACCAGAATATCGCACACACATACTCATTCTAAAATAGTTAGAAAATACTATATTACTTATTATTTACCACAACTCACGTCAGAGCTAAACGCATTTTAACTACCCAAGTAGGGTAGGGAGGAGGGAGAGGAAATGTACCAGAATTTATGTATTGGGAGATTGGAAAACAATTTAGTTAAAAAAAAACACCCTCAGTACAGAAAGCTTTTATACGTGCCACAACCTTATCGCCACAGAAAAATCAGAATAATGGAATCTACCGTATAAACCGCATGACCACCGATGCAAGTTATATTAATTGTAATTAATATAGTGGTGTACGGATTAGAAAGGTAGAATATTTAGGTAGTGTACCCGCATTTATATGGAGATATAGTGGATAAAAATTAGTGAGTAAACCTTTAGCCTAGTACGCACTTGAAAACAATGTTTGCCTACTTCGATCGGAAACATGGAAAACAGAATGTTAAACTACAATTATGGAACATTGTTTACCGTCCAGATTTCAGTTTAGTGAAAGATGTCTGCCAAGGCGGATGCTGATATTGATTTTGCTTAAAAAATAATGTGCTCTCTTCGGATTTGCACATGAAGGTCCTTAAACTTTTTTACACTTTATTCGGACCAATTGAGTACTTTTCGCCTATATCATTATAAACATTCCGTTTGTTTATTCAATTTTTATAGTCCACGGATGTCACATCCCACAACAATGAGTTATTGTGAAATATCTCTATAAGTTCCAGTGTATTTCAGTTGACCAAGGAATTGATGTAATCTTTGTGATCAGCAGAAGAAGATTGGTCCACGTTGGTTATTGCCCGGAATGCAGGCAAACACGTACAGACATGCAAACATTGTTCCCATATGAAATGGATTAAAAGAAACGTGTTCCTTTCTTGTAAAACATGACCATTAGTTTCAAAAATCTTTGCAAACGGTTTGCCAACTGTTTACATATGTTTCCAGATTGTTTCCCAATTATAATAAAACTGTTTCCCTATGTTTCAAGATTGTTTCCCAATTTTTGCAAACTGTTTCCCCATGTTCCCAGATTGTTTCCCAATTGTTTTAAAACAGTTTCCCAATTTTTGCAAACTGTTTCCCTTTTTCGCATATTGTTTCCTAATTTTTGCAAACTGTTTCCCTATGTTCCCAGATTGGTTTCCAATTGTATGCAAACAATGTTTATGGGGAAATAATTATTTCCTAGTGATTACTAAACTTTATAACATTCGGCTATGATTCAAACCCTCCGACCTCTCCGTCATCTGCAAATCATAGTAGATGAGTTTGAGATTTAGTCCACATACCCAAATATGCGTATTAAAAGGCTACACTAAGCATAGGCTCGATATAATATTTGTGGATTGCAATAGATGGGATTGAAGGTGACGAATAGTTCAAGCTGCATTGGGAGGAGAAGGGTTTCCAGAAGCTCTCTGGAAATAGGAGGAGTGATCTCAACTTCAACGGGGGCTCGGGATTCCATCCCAGGAAACATTTTCCGCCCTGAGTTACTCTAAAAACTATTTGAATGTCGTTAATTCTTTATATGCAATATTTTCATATATGTCTTTGTTTTTGACATGATTTACAGTAAGAAAGCGGTAGGAAGAGTCGTTTGGAAAATACAAACTTTTTTTTACGGGTGACATTATTTTCAAGAAACATACGGGTAGTACTATTTTATTAGTACTTATTTAATACATAATAAGTGACAGCTGCAGATGACATGACTTTTTATGAATATAGGTGACCTGGCGGTCTAGGGGTAAGGTATCAGACTTCTATGCTGGCGGCCGGGGTTCAATCCTCGGTACCGGCAAAGATTTATCTGATTACCAAGCCCTTCCTTCACCTCTGACAAGACATCTTGTGAATGTGAGGAGTTCCAGGCCTCCACCGTGGTTCGGATTCCACGTTAAACTGTAGGTCCTTCATTTCATCTCACAATCACCTTACCATTACACATTAGCGTAATTGCGTACAACCTGAACGGGTAGTAAGACGTGGTGCTAATAATAATGTATGAATATATTAAAGTAGTTTTATTAACAATAAATTGTAATTTTCAGTTCCTATATTGTGTTTGCTATTGTTAGACTAATGGTAGCTTACGTTTGAAAGCTTTAACTTTAAGTTTAATGCGATCTATTCATTTATAAGTTCACCTATTTGGAATTTAAACTAGAGATTAAAACTTTGCTCTGTCGTTCAAAACAACTCTCAAGAGAATGCAGGGTGAAGAGGAGGGACGCACTTCTGACCTTTCCGACCACCACGATCCATTAAGAGACCTTCTTTACTTAAAATGTTACAATCCAAGGGTAGAGGCTTATTATGGTTTATTTTATTTTCTATCCTGTGTTTGGCTACTAGACAAATATCCATTTCTCACTACAGGCATAAATCAGATCAGTTGGTTAGACAACAGTTTAAAATATGTGTACATGTGTTTTGAATATACGTGAGAAATATTTAGGTTGGTTTTAAGTTCCCCCTAGTTCTGGAGCTCCTGGGTTAAAGGGGGGCCAAGGCTCAACATGTGATCCAGTATCGTAGTTTTCCCATATATTATTTACGCTAATGGGGATGAATTAATAAAGGAATAATATAGATATTATAGATCCAGAGTATAAAAGCCCATCACATGGCTGATTAGCCAGGATATTAGATACAAAATAACGCTCGAAATAGAATTGTGTTTCCTGCTTTCTTTACTTTGTGTTTATAAAAGAAAGTTAACTCTAGTTCAACTAAGTGTACTACATGAATATCTAAGATTGGGAGATCGAAATGATCTATAGATTACAGATAAAACCGAAACAAGTATCCAAACTGTAAAAAAGCTGAAAATTAACAACTGGACACGGGAATTAAGCCCGAGACCATTTTTTTAATGGTACATCTTGCTACACGTTCAGGCTATAAACATTTTTTTAATTTACAAAAGCAAAATTAGGATGAGTATATTAGCTCATTTCTTAATAACTATATTTAAAAATGTTAGATGGTTTCACAGGTCTCAATAACACTGTTTTCTAATGAATACTCCACTACATTGTTACGCTTGGCTCTAGGTGTACTATCTAGTTGGGTAAGTTATGTGTCTACAAGTGGTATGTCCCTTTTTATGAACATAAGCTCTAACTCTTGACGCGGAATTATTTTTCAGTGCGAGTTGGCTTGAAAAAACTTAAACCACAGTAAAAACAAATAGCATGGTGCACCACTGAGACTTTCTATTTCTTTTATCTTAAATAAAAGACATTTACCAAAAAATTAGTAAGGTTTGTGAAACTATATAATACACATTGTAGCAGAAACACTCCGTCAAAGACAATAAATTAAATATTATACAATGTTTCAGAAATATTGAGAAACTAACAACATCTTTATCTAGCAAAGAGTAAAAGAATCAATGTAATATGTTCAAAGACCTTCACAAATAAATGATACGGGACTCCGCACAGACTTTCTTGCTCTATTGTTTAAAAATGGAGATATTTACTCAAAACTCGTAATATATGTGAAACAAAATAATATACACTAGCAAAACCAAGCATATATTGCGTTATACCTATGTAAAACATTTTTCGAGTCCAAGTTTTAAATTTTATTATTTTATTTTTAAATAATTAATGTCCTCATTTTTATATTAGTAACGATAAATTATCAATATTGGGTGCACAAGGCTAAACACTTCGTATTAAAATTTTCGACATTTTATTAGATGTTGCACATCTTCATGTCATCGCATTGCTATTAAATTTCTCATTTATAAATGTTGACCAATAAAATATGTAAATATTGACTATTCAGTCTAAAGTGGATATAAATCATTGTTGTACACACATTTTTCCTGAGAGTTTTAAGGAAAAATAACAAACTTTTTGGGAGAGCTACTTATATTTAATTACTCTATGGCATTGGAGAATTATTGCGTTAAAACTTAAGCAGTATATCTTTACAACTAAAGCTCACAAAATTGTATTAATATAATTGCCAATTTATCAGAAACTGTTGGTTTTATAAAAATATATTTCATATAAAGTTTTTTATTTTTAATAGTACTACCATTTTGCAATGATAAGTTATTTAGTATCTCAAATAGTTGTGAATATACGGAAACTTCCGCTTCTATAAAGTACCCTAAAAGTCATTTCCATGGAAAAATGAAAATAAACAGTTTATTTATAATCATAATCAACGCTTAGATATGAATTCTAATCAAAATCGTTAGAGCCGATTTTGAGAAAATCTATTTTTTCTCTTTTCGCCCTTTATTATTCTACTCTTAATTTTAGGGTTGAGCATACACAGAGAGATGTCATTGTAAAAACCACTTTTTAGGATTCGGGGACCTCTATCAACATTTCAGGTTATATTTTTTTACGGTCACCAATACTTACCTTTGGTTTCCGAAAAGTTAGAAAATATAAATATTTGCGTATCGCTTGAAAGTTATTGGTTTTATAAAACTATCCTTCGAATAAAATATTTGTATTATAAATAGATATACATATTTGTAATGATAAGTAATTTCATATCTCAAATAGTTTCGGAGATATGAAAAAAAAATGATAATTTACGCATCAGACCGGAGCCCTTAAAGTCATTTTGTCGAAATATCGAGAAAAGCCACTTTGTTCAGAATATTTATAAATGTTTATAAACTAAATTTAATAAAAATCGTTAGAGCCGATTTTGAGAAAATCGATTTTTTACTATTGGCCCTTCAGTAAACGAGCATTAATTTTAGGGTTGGATATTCAATTACAAAAAACCCTCGGGGCAACCCTATGAAAACCCTAGATACCAGGTTTTAACCTGCTTGGTAAAATAGGTTAGATTCTAGTTGGAGGTACAGACAGAGAGACGGTAATTCAAAAAACACTTTTTCAGATTCGGGGGGCCATGAAACGTCGGCATTCATTAAAATCTCGAGTTGGAGTTTTTTGACGATCACAATACTTTCTCTACCTGTAAGATAGTGAGAAATTAAAAATATATTATTGATTATAGCTCTAAAATTATTGGATTTATAAAAATATATTTCAAGTAATAGATTTCTATATTTAATAATACTACAACGTTACAACGAAAAGTTATTTCTTATCACAAATAGTTGCGGAGAAATAATTAAAATTGTAAATTTAAGCTAGTGTAAAGTAATTAATTGTCTTTGGGAAATGGAAGTTACAATTTTATTTGTAATATTGAAAAGTGCTTGGATATGATATATATTCAAAAGTGTCAGAGAGGGGTTTGATAAAATTGATTATTTATCTTTTGGCCCTTATGTAAACTACGTAGGGTTATAGATACAAGTATAATTCCAAAAACTTCTTGGCTTGAACTTATGAAAACAAAAAATTGTAATTATACTGTATATAAATAGGAAAATAAACTGGCCTGCTGATGTTTGGGATAACAAGGTTGGAATGGTAGTTAGTTTTACTTGATATGTTTTTCTAGAGTGGTTTCACACTCTCTTCCCACGCAAATACGTGTAGTCTAACTACAAAAAGTTTCGTTTTCATCTCTCTCTTATTAGAGTAACTATATATATATATATATGTATGTATAACCTGAGCTGGTAGTTAATAAGAGGTGATTTTAAAAAAATATGTGTGATGAATTGCAGACAAATGAGCCCAATATAATCCTACATAGCTCACACGTCCAGATACGTTACCTTCGTGAATCTTGATTCACTGATTTGCCGAGCAAGAGCAAAATTAGCTTGAGGGTGTTAATTTCTAAACAACAGCATATATCTAAACTGGGACCCTAACAAATGTGTGCAAGCTCATGATGCCTCGCAATGACAACTAAAAACACTTTATTATCAACATGTATTTTATTCGAACAAATTAAATAATCTTTTTAAGTTTTTGTCACTTTGGTTGTTTTTCAGTTGGGGTTTTTCCATCTAGATAAAAATCAGCACTGATCGACGCACGCTTGTTTCATTTAATGGGTTGTTTAAACACACTCGGAATCGTAGCTGACCTCTCTCTCATTAAACCGCGCATGCGTACTGAATAAATACCATTATTCTCATTTGAATGGACATTTAGAGTTGCTTACTATAAAATACAAACTTTTTTTTATCAAAAATAATAACATTTAACTGACAACATTCAATCTTATTTGTTATTCTTTTATTCCCTTCTTATTTGACCTTTAATCTTTTATGACTTTGTCTTGTATGACGAAATGTTTCGGTGTTATAATTATGTTACACCCTCTTCAGGTCTGAGTAAAACCAATGTATTGTGAAAAATTATATAGAGATAATATGTTAATACAATTGTAAGTTTAAGTTAGTAATGTTTAGAAATGAATATGGTATGACATTTAACAGCGAAACATTTCGTCATAGAAGACCAAGTCATAGAAGACTATAGGTCAAATAATGATAATAGAGTAAAAGAATATTTAGAAGATTTAATAATATCTTTTATTACTCCTTACCAAATAAATATGAACATTATTTAAACAAATTATTAAGTGATATCATAGGTATTGATAGTTTACCAAGAGATCGTGTTCTAACTTGACAATTTGTAATTCCATCTGTATGTCCAGATATCTGTTCCACGATAGCTGTTAAATGCGTTGACCAATTCTAACGAAATTTAGCAAGGACATTCTTTAACTAGAGGCTAACAGTACATGTACATGGTTTTTATATATGTTAATTTATTTAAATATGATGGTAACTCAAAAGAATTTCCGTTTAAAAGCCCATCTGAAGGGATTTGAATTTAAAATGCTAATTAATTGATCGAGTACTTAAGGGGCATTTGTTTAAATGTTGACAGAAAACGTGACTAACTTCTTAAACCACGTGAACAGTAGCTATTTTCTCGAAACATAATATAGGCTCCTATTGAATATGGTATTAATTTGTTATCTGTCAAACTTGAAAACCTAAGGGACAATATTTACTTCAAATAGAAGGAGAAATTAAATTAACTATTTCAACTTACAGTCCAAAGAGAAATCTAAGGATTATAGTAACGAAAATAACATGGACGCATCAATACGTGAAGGTACAGTAGCCCCATGGCTTATTTGGTGCTAACCGACAGCTCACAGCTGACGGCATTGTGTATCCCTACACCGAGCTATATGATCTGCAAAAACATGTGTTTAGCAGTTGTCACTTCCGACAGTCAAAATTTAGGTATGTACCTAAATGTTGATTGTCAGAAGTCAGCCGTGAGCTGTCAGTCAGCACCAAAGAAGCCATAGGGCTACTGTAGATTTGGTAACCTTTTCTGCCTAATAGATATGTCTATTTGTAAGAAAATTGGAGTATATAGTCGAATGGTTATGAACGTTGATTGGCTCTTCCAGTTTGAACAGGTGTACTGAAGTGCGGTCAAAGTTGAAACTATTTTAATTCACGCCAAAAGGCCAAGCCTATCATGCAGAAACGTTATGACACTGGTTTGGATCTCGTCACGTGACTATGTTTCTATAATTCCCTTGTTTTTTAGTAATTTTAAAGGAAAAATCCATAGTAAATACTTTATTTATTATAAGTATATAAGCAAAATAACGAGGTTTATTTTTACATATTTATTTTAGTAATATTTTTACACCTTAGAACACCCCATTTTTTCAAGGATATATTAAGATACCATATATATGAAAGGATTGGGAAACTTCCCCGTTTAAATAACCCCACTCAGGACCCATTACTAGCATAGGGAGTTTGTTACTATCTGAACTGGACAGGAAGGAACAACTCTTGAAATTTCTGGTCCCTACTCTTAGAGAGGTCTTATAGAACGGTTATGTAACGACTGGCTGTATTCTCTTTTTCTTTCTTTACAGACTACTTCTCTCTCCTTCAAGCCGTGAGATAAATCACCAGTCGAGCACTCGAAATAGAGTGAGAGAGAAGAACTACCTCCAGAAACAAGACGATGTGACCTACATGCTTGAAAAAGAACAGTCCCTATAAAAAAAATTAGTGGCTAACTCTCAATTCAATGTGATAACACATGAGACTATCTTAATCTGTGATTCTATTATCTTTAGATAAAAAAAAATGTTTAATTAAGAAAATAATTTATATAATCATTGAGATTTCAGACACTTCTAGTAATTATGTTCATAAATGAGTCTAGACATATTTCAAGTATAAAACTGTATAATAATTTTAAAATACATTTTATTTTCTTAACCTCCCAAGTATCTCTAGTTTTATGTTTTATTGATAATGTTTAGTTTAATATTAATCTTGCTGGGTCTTCTTTAACTAAGGCCCTTAATGCAACGTAATGCTCCGAAACTTATTGATAGCTTACAAAGGAGAAAGGGAACTAAATTCAGACAAGGAATTAATTTGTACTTATATAAAATTTATTTTTCCCTATAGAATTAATATTTTTCTAAAACTTAACCTTGATCATTTAATACTCATAAGTTACCCATTTAAAAAGGCGTAAGACAAATTGTATCAAATAATACCATTAGAAATAGATTTTATTTCAAATAGGTAATTATCATTGTTTTAATTTAAATAAAATTGTTTATAGCTATATTTTAAAACCATTTTATTTTTATTACTGTCCAATATAATACTCTCTAATTTTTATGAGAAACAAGATTGCTTCATGTGTCAAAAAACATTGTAAATTAACAAAATAAAACATTGTATAATGTATTATAATATATTTTATTGTATTTGACTATACTATGGTTAGCCACATCTAGCCTGGTTTATCAGTGAAAGGGAAATTGGAGTTAGAAATCTGGATGGGTGTATTAAGGGTGTTTTCTTCCCTAAATGGCGATCTACTCTCTTTCCAACAAGGAACAGGTCCATTTTCTATAAATTCTACGTTCATCATTCCCGGTCTATATTTATAATTCAATGTGGTGGGGAAAAACTGTTTTGCTTAATATTTACTTACATTCATTGTAGAATTAATGAATCTACATGAAAAAGAAATAAAAAGATTTGATTAAACGGGAAACATCAATTTAGGTTGGCACTCACCATATATTCCAACCAATCACTCTCTCTACGACCACACAGCCTGAAGATGATCCAAGGACACCTGCCCACAACATGAGTAGAATTCCGACTGTAAATCTACAGAAAAGTCAGCACCACTTTGTAGCCATTCCTTAATGTTCGAGAAGGATGGGATGATTTCATATCAAGACCTCGAACATTCGAAATGTTAAATTTTGATTGCTTGGCATCCTGTTGCGTAAAATCACCAACTGACAGTCGACATACGTTTCCTTCTCCAATTACCTCACCTTGTTCACCTCACCTAAGATCCTATCCATCCTTCTCTGGGAAAATTATTGTATTTAACACCCTAGGAGTGGCCATGTAAAGCCACTCTTGGCAGAGAATGCATTCAAGAAGGAGCTAACATGTTAACCCGTTCTTCAAATATAATGTAAAAATTATATATATATATATATATATATGTGTGTGTGTGTGTGTGTGTGTGTGTGTGTGTGTGTGTGTGTGTGTGTGTGTGTGTGTGTGTGTGTGTGTAAAATAAAACCACGCTTCTTAAATATCTGTGGGTACGTTAAATATTTAGCTCTACTAAATTAAGTTTCAGCCTAAAATTCATAAAATTATAGTTATTAATATTTATAATATTCTAGTCAAAATTACTTTTTGAAATCATACTTTGTTGTTTGTATCAAATTAATTTGTAAGTACAAAGTGATAGATTTATTGAAGTTAATTAATATGACCTTATGTTATGAGTTAAGATAAGGCCTTTAATGTTAGCAACTTTGTTTAGGTTAGAGTGTGTGTTTAACATACTAATCTTGTACTCAGTCCCTTTTGGAGTTGTTAGATATTTTGAATTGAAGAAGCTTCAACTAGTTTTAGTAAATATCACGGATTATTATGATAGTTAGGAATCTTTCGGGTAAAATCTAGGGTATTAGAATGGACTCGATTCGAGTGTATTTGGGGCTACATGTAAAATATTGTTTTCAATCCCTTTTGGTCGTGTTAAGTATGTTAATTAAGGGAACTTTAACTTATTTTGTAATAAAAGTGGCATTATGTAATTGCTTGGAAATATTAACTACTAGGCTATGTCTTTAAGGCTTATCATTTATTTTTATTCTAGGTAACTAAAAATATGTATAGGAATATAAGAATAATATTTATTTCTGATTTGGCTGATAATAATAACGATGATAATTATATGGCAGTTAAATGTAGATTTGTCTTATTTATTGTATTTTAAATGTGAGGGTGCCCACAATCCCCCCGCATCAGCCCCCTCCCCCTCGATTTTCCCCCGGACGAATTTCTGGAACTGAAAAACCACTACACTGATTGAGCTAGAATGTTGCATGGGCAAAGCTCAGACTTTCGGTACACACAAAGGTTAGTTAAAATTATTTATACCACTTAACCAAGAACACCAACTCCACCCCCTCCCCCTAGCATGCCCATACGTATATCCGGATTTGCTGGGTTTAGGGAGTCGTCCTTCGGGTGGGGCTTACCCACGGGTGCTATATTTCCAACACACCCGCCCCACCCACCTCACTGTCCCTAGTCATATCTCTGGAGACACTGGCGAGAAGGGTTGCCTAAATTCATCAATATGCATTCAATATTTAACTACCCATAAAATGTGTATCTGTTTTTAAGTCAATAAACTGATACAATATAATTACTGTCACTCAACACATCAGGCCTCTTTAGCGCCCAGATGAATCATTAGTATTAACTATAACAAATCCTCTTTAAGTATAGTCTTTTAAAAAATCAGGTATCAATATATGTTTAAAACAACAAAGTAAAGTTAAAACCAATAAAGATAGTTTTTTAGCGATATAAAACTAATATAGGCAGTGTTTTGAGCTTAGAATAATAAATAGAAACAATGATTAGTATTTTCTTTTAATTTTTTTTTTAAATAACACGAATGATGTAAGCACGTAGTGTAAATACCACCTAAAATAAAGATACTTGATGTCTTCTCCCAGAGCTCTCCAAAAATTCATCTCGAAGAACTATTTCAAGGAGTGGAGGAGTAGATAATGGAAAAGGGGGGGGGGGCTCTTTTAGACAAAGATGGGGAGGGGGGAGAAGCTAGAGCGAGCCACTGCAAAATTGTAAGAGTTTTTAGATCAACATCCGATACATCTAGAAAGATAAAGTGGAGACATGAAAGTGACAAAGAGCAGGCATGGGGGGTAGTGGGGTGGGGGTGTGGGTTGGAGAGAAAGAGGGAATCAGGAAAGGGAACGTTTAGAAACAAAGAGCTGGTGCCTTTGCCAGATATCGACAAAAACATAGGAAGAAAAGGAGAGCAGGAAAACAAAGGAAGAAAAGATAAAAGCAGCACGAATAGAGTGACTAAAGTCAGCAGGAATTTTGCGGGTAGAAAGCGGGGAAGAGGAGAAGTGTAGTTCAAATAAAAACAAAATAAAACAAGATTGGACCTCGATCCGGAAATTAAATAGAGCCTCAAGAAAAAAAGAAACGTTGTTTGTTAAAAAAAAAATTCTAAGCATAAAATGTGTGATAAAAAATATATATTCGTTTTATTGGCGTTAAAAGATTTACAATGAAAATAGTTAATTACATTTTTAATCATTGCGACATTAAAAGGGCTGATAAATCTCAGAACTAATTTATGATTCACTCTAAAAATATTATGTACTGTAGCTTATTCAGGACCATAAGTCTACAAGGTTATATGAACATGCTAGCAATCGAACAATATTTTGAATTAGATAAAAAAATAGATATAATAATTAATATAAGTATTCATTTTGTAAAATTTAAGTTTAGTATAAACTAATAGATTGGTGAGCAATATAAGCCAACTTCAAGCAGTAAAAAATAATATACTCAAATAATGAGTAACTCCAGTGGACATGCTTTATAATCACTGTCAAACTCACTTATTACGGTTTTACAATGTTTGGAAGATCGGGGTTTGAATCCCGGCTGGTTGTGCGGAAGGAGTTTGTTTCTAACAAGTTTTTCCCTCTTTCTAAATTTAAAGGTGGGTAAATTTCCTTTTATAACTTATTCATCCCTACCACATTAGCGTTATTGTTAATTAACGGGGTGACCTGGTGGTCTAGGGGTAAGGTGTCAGACTTCTATGCTGGCGGCCGGGGTTCGATCCTCGGTCCCGGCAAAGATTTATCTGATTACCAAACCCTTCCTTCACCTCTGACAAGACATCTTGTGAATGTGGGGAATGCCAGGTCTCCACCGTGGTTCGGATTCCACGTTAAACTGTAGGTCCTTCATTTCATCTCACAATCACCCTACCATTACACATTAGCGTAAGTGCGTATAACCCGAACGGGTAGTAAGACGTGGTGCTAATAATAATAATAATAATAATTAACGTATAAACTGAATGGATAGTGAAAGGCAGTTAAAATATTACCAGTGACAGTAATAAACCCATTATTGTGTCTCGGGATACTGAGCTTTAAGAAGGTGTGATCTCTCTTGACAATAATAGAAACCTCAAGATGACGTTTGATGAGTAGTGTATAGTACTCCAATAGTGAGCAATAAGTTATTACAAGCCCGGCCAGACTAAGATCAAATACATTTAAGGAAAAAGCTCGATACATATGTTCACCAAAAATAGTGAGCAGAATCTGATTGTCTGGCGCAGAAATTCCCACGTTGGCAGACATGTATGTTAACATATGATGCATTGCAACGCAGACTAGAAAATTATGACAATCAACATGTTTTATTTTTGAATGAGTAAATAGATATTTAAGACTAATATCACGATATAAATTTTAAAATTATTCAATTTTTAAAGTAATTTTGTTAGTGTGTTAGCAATAATTCATTTATGTGAGTTAATTTTGTATAATTTAAGGTAAAAAGAATGAATATTGTAGACAGTAATTCAGTACTTGATATATTTTTTTATTTAATATTATTTTACAAGATATATAAATTTAATTCAGCGAACGTAGCAATGCTCTGTTGTTGTTTTTTTACCGAGCGAAACGTGGTACTTACTTAAATTGAGCATTTTGAATTTAATATGTCTATCTGTCTGCATGTTTGGATCTTTACTATGCGATAACTGTAAAACGCGTCGACCAATTTTAATCAAATGTTGATAGAACATTCATTGTACATGGTTCTTCGATCTGGCTATCCGTTTCAGAATGGCCTCTACTAGATTGTCTGTATCTTTTTCGTGATAATTCTCAAATGTGTTGACCAATTTTAAGGAAATTTGTCATGAATATTCTTTGAATCAGAGCTAAACTATATATATACATAGTTTTGGAATCTGACTATCCATTTCAATATGGCGAGCATTCAAATATCGGTCATTTAATATCTCTTCTCATTATGATTTATAATTCTAAGTAATCGATGGAGTACCTAGGGCGTGTTATTTTTATTTTTACATTTATTGAGAGATTGACATCTTAAACCACGTGAACCACAGTTATTACCTTACATCTAATGTATTATTGATTATAGTTTTTTCTGTATAATTTAATCCACAAGGAAAAATATACTTCAAATTCATGATAAATTATGGAAGATATTTAAACTTCAAATCCAAATATAAATCTTTAGATTTTAGTAAGGATAAGAACATGACATAATTCTTATAATTGATATATGCTACTTATATTTTTTTTAATGGCGTGAGTAGGATATACTGTTCACAGAACTAATAATGTTAGTTAATTAACATATTATCATGACTAATTAAACAAAAAATAACACTAAGAACTTCTGTCTCATATTTATTAAACTGTGTCAATCACAGCCCAGACTTGCTGACATGTGTATTACAATAATTTATCTCTACGATTTTACCAGACAGAACTTTATGTTTTAACGGCACGCGTCGTATCCACCCTGGATGTCCTTGGTTCGAATCCTGACCTTTTTAGTATAATTATGACCCAGTCGTTTTTTATTCTCATGCGTTAGCTACAAATTTGTGTTATATTACTTTGTTCGATTGTTAGGTATTTACAATCCTACCAACGTTTATTAAGAGGTTGTATTATTTCTTATTAATTTATGAATACCCACCTTGGTGGCGTAGTTAGTTAACGCACCAGATTCGTGTGGAGCCAGAAAGCTTAGAACGAGGAGATCAAGGTTAAAATCTTGGTTGGGTAAACTGGGGTGGTTTGTCTTAAATGGTTTTCCACTCTCCCTCCACGCAAATTTGGTTTCACTTTCTCTCAATTCAACCTCCCAATACATAACCCATTAGCTTGGTTAGTACTTAAACGTATAACCCGAACCGGTAGTAAAACGAGGTGCTAAAATAAATAAATTTAAAAAAATTATGAGGCTATGACATATAGAATGAATTTAATAGTTATTAATTTGTATTTATTTATTGAAATATACTCGTGGTTAACATATTATGAATTACTAGGTCTATATATCTACATTTTATATGTTAAAGCCTAGTAGAATTGATTATGTCACCTCCGTAATGGTTGACTACCAAAAAGGTGCATATCGAGGCCGATACACATAGAATGCTAAGCTAAGATAAGCTAAGCTAAGCAATGGTCCTTCTTTTCTCTCGCGAATTCTGTGTTGTTTCTTTCTGGTCTGCTCCAGTGAGGTTTAGTTATGATTGTGTTCTCCAAAATGTCTTGTCCGAGTTCAGATGATAGTACCGAGGAAGAAAAGATGCTACTGTTTTGAAAGACGAAGAAAATTTACAGGGTGGATACTTGACTTGTTCAATTAACGCTTCGTAGGTGACCTGGCGGTCTAGGGGTAAGGTGTCAGACATCTATGCTGGCGGCCGGGGTTCAATCCTCGGTCCCGGCAAAGATTTATCTGATTACCAAACCCTTCCTTCACCTCTGAAAAGACATCTTGTGAATGTGGGGAATGTCAGGCCTCCACCGTGGTTCGGATTCCACGTTAAGCTGTAGGTCCTTCATTTCATCTCACAATCACCCTACCATTACACATTAGCGTAAGTGCGTATAACCCGAACGGGTAGTAAGACGCGGTGCTAATAATAATAATAATAATAATAATAATAATAATAATAATTAACGCTTCCATTTTAATATAAAAAACCTTTATTAAATATAAAACTTAAATGTAATGTTACTTAAATACACGTAGAACCAAATGAAAACAAAACTTCAACACCTCTTTAGTTATTTTCGCCAAACTAGCACTGCGTCTGTTTAACACGGAGCCAAAGCTGCGTTATGCGCATGCGCAACGTAAGATGGCTCAAGATGGGAGATGGAAAATTGCCCGGCAAGCAATCGTAAAAACATATCTCGGCGTAGCAAGACATAACTTATCTTATCGTCTTGTGTGAACCAAAACATTTAAATACATGATCCACTATTTTTCTAAAGAGCAGAGCAAATCTTAGCTTAGCTCAGCGTTCTGTGTGAATTGGCCTTCCCACGTCCATTCTGTTTGATGGCTTGACCATGAGTTTATTTCCGATATGAGTCACGAGGTTTCTTGTTACTCGCACGACCCCAAAGGAAGGTCCACCCAATTGGATCAATATTTTTCCTAAAAATAAATTGACTAAAGTCACTATCATCTCCTTAAAAGAAAAGACTGTACACCGAGGGGAGGGGATGAAGGTTATATTCGAAACTAGTCATTTTCATAACTGCTAGTTCTCTAGGTTAGTACCGTAAATCACTAAAATAGGTATCGTCACCCTGGTTTGAGAAAGTGAAAAAGGTGCAGTTTGACATGTATTTGAAGCTATGATTCATAAATTCTGAAAATGTTAACATTAAATATATGTAAGGCTTCAACGTGTCAACAATTTTAACATGTTAACTGTAAGAAGTAGCCATTACTGTATTCTACTTTCTTTGCTAAGATTGATCGCTGATCTTAATGGTTGCTTAAATTCTTAATGAACTCTCTCTATACGAATCAGAGGAGGTCCCCTTGTTTATAAGTGTAATGTTCTAGAAGCCTTCTTTGCCCCATTGGTACAGCTGTAGTTAAACCAGGGTGGTTTCCACAGTCACTATCTGTGGACTCAACTACAATGTGATGCCATCTGGCCCGATTACTAAAATATATTTACAGTTTAGACAGCTTAGTGGATTAAGGGTGTGCATAATGTAACGTAGCCTCTTACCTTTTATTTGTATTTTACGTTTAATAAATATGTTATCAATACCCTTATTTACACATTATTGTATTACGTTACACCTTCGTTAAATTTAAACAGCTATAATTACTCGCATCGTAGTATGTTTTACGCAATGATTACTGAAAAATTTAGTAGCTATATCAGGCGTGTCAAACCCACGGTATTCTACATGGTGTGTGATCCGTGGGCCTTATGATGAACCAACATGCGATGCCACCCTATTATTAGTGCCGACACTACGTTATCGGACTATCAGTGTTTTCCCTAAGCCTCTGCTAGAACACCTGGCCTGCTCGCGGAAGGTTTTCTCTCGCGGGTAAAAGTAGTTCGGGTAGTTGACGTGAGGGTCTAATATGGTGTACATGAGCAGTCATAGTTCTGTTAGATGAAGAGAGTGAATTGACACCCCCTCGGCTGGTGGTGAAAATCAGTGCCGACCGCTCTAGCTCATTTAGGCAACAATAAATTCATTGTTTTGTGTAAACTTGTGTTTTATTGAAGCAAGTGTCCCATGTCATCTGGAGTGGTACAAATTATTTTTATGAACGTTAAGAGAACATAACATTTGATGGATTTAAAGAATTTTGGAAAATCTGGTATGTGAGTTTGGTGTTAATACTTAGTACTTTCTCTACGAAATGGATAATTTCCTAAAAATATATATATATCAAATTTATACACCCAATGTTTGGCAACCCACACGCAGGACTCACATTGAAGTAAACAAATCACATGAGAGATACTCGGATCACTGATATATATTTGTAAACTATAAATAAAAGTGATTTAAACACAAGATTTAAAGCCCGATATTTACAGCATAGTTGTTAAAGTTTACAAATTTTTGATATAAAAATAGGGTCAGTATTGTTGTTTTATATAAGTAAATACTCTTTAAATTTTATTTTTAATGCAATACCAAGTTGGAATTATTTTTAATTACGTTGTTAGCGATATAATTTTTGAATATGGCCTCCTCAATATTTTCAATTTTCAATATGGCCTTTACTATCAAATGAGTTTGACACCCCTAATATATTTAGTAGCACCATATCAATAGTACAGTACATTTAAAATTTTGAAATATTAGACTTTTTCAACCATACTTTAACCATTAATAAATCAATTAAATTACATATAAAGGATTCCTGGACATGTTAATCCAATAAGGAAACTGTGTCAGAGCTACTTGAGAAGCGGAACATGTTTCAATTCCTAATGTGTATGTTCTTATTTCCTTGGATCTTAGTTAGAATAAAACCAATATTTTAAAAATATATAAGAAATAATTAATATAGTGGACATTATCAAAAATTGTTTCACAGTCAAGTATCGAGGCTGCCTATTGATCTGAGAGTCACAAGTTTGGTTCCATGAAAGACTGAAACATATATAAAGTTTTAAAAAATGTTTACCTTTCAAAGGGGTAAGTCGATTACTAGGGGTAAGGAATGAAATTTCAATCAGTTACAGAACTAAGTTAGTTTGTTAATCGTTAAGAAGCAATCATAAAAATGTTCTGAGGTCATATTTTAAAGTGATATTTAAGTACTGTACAAGAGTATTCACAAAGTATATATACAAGTATTCCATCCCTAGCACACAGTGAAAATTAAATGTATTACAGTGAAACCTGTTTAACTGAGATCTCAAGGGACCTAACATTTTTTATCACTTATAGAGGTTTTTCATTTATCCAGTTTCCCAAATAAGCAGGTTAACATGACAATTGTCTTACTTATAAAGGGTCCCACTATGAGAGGTTGAAATGTATATTTATCATATAAAGAGGAGGAAATGTTTCTACTTATGTACATACAAATGTAAAAGAAATGTATATTTCATGTTGCACAGTTTTTATTTTTAAAAAAATGTATGGCTTAAAAAAATCAGTGATATTAGTTTGTATTATATTGTTAGTTGCTTTAAGGTGTTTCTCCATAGTATAAATTTGATCAAATATGTCAGGATTATTAATATTTGACATCTCAAAATATTTATACTAGTACATCATCGTCCATACGCACAAAATCCTCAAAAGTGGGCTGCTGGTAATTTTCATTGCCACTACAAGCGGCAATAATCTGGTTCCATTCTGCAAGTGTTTCACAGTTCTCTTCCTCCTCTTGTAAGTTTCAAATTCCGGTTCATCCGTCACTTTGAATCCATCTTTTCTGAAGCAGTTACTAATGGTGGTATTGCTCACACAAAACCAAGCTTTTCTCGCAAATCTCATTGCCTGGAGGATGTTAATTTCAGGGTGATGTTAATTTCAGGGATTTTATTCTCTTCTATAGATTTAAGAACGTATTGTACGACTTCTTTTCTGTAGTAAACTTTAAAGTTGTCGATAACACCTTGATGCATTGGCTGTAATTTACTTGTAGTATTGGCAGGTAAATACAATAATTTAATGTAGTTTAATTCGGGAATATTATAATGAGCTGTGCAGTTATAAACAAACAAAACATTTTTTTCTTTTTTGGGCCTTCATATTGGCGTTCACTTTTTTCAACCAATCCTCGAATACAGGCAAAGTTTTGATACCTTTGAAGCATCATGGATCTTTTGTTTTCCCAATTAAGAGAAGTGGAGACACTTGTAGAATAAGCCTGCTTCATCAGCATTGAAGACGTTATCGGGTGAAAAATCATGTAATAAAGCTGGAAGATTTTTAATCCAATGATTACATTCATTGTTGTCCACAGCATTGCTCTCTCCTCAAACATTTTTGAAAACGATATTGTTCCTTCTCTTAAAGCCCTCCAACCACCCATTACTGCCAGAAAAATGATCAATACGCAGCTTACTCGCAAATTCTCGAGCTTTCTTATTAATGATTGGGCCGCTTATTGGAATGTTTTTATTCCGTACCTGTTTCATCCATGTCGAGAGACATTTTTCAAGTTCAGGATACTCTGATAGTCGTAGTCGTTATAGATTTCCTTTTCCGTCAATACACTGAGAACGTATTTCTCCTTATTTTGAATAATTCTATAAAGAGTTGACTTTGGTCAATCAAACTGGGTGCACAGTTCGTCACGCGACTTTCCACTATCATATTCCAATAATAACTTTAATTTATCAGCGTATGTTAGAGAATTACACTTTTGTTTCGACATTTTTTGGACTGGTATTCACTTGTTTCTCGTACAAATTCTTAAATAGTACTGATAAGCAAAGCAAGTATGGAAGAAATTAGACTATTTGTAAACAAGCGTGCCATAACTTGTCTAAACCTGATAAATTGTCTCACTTATACGGGTTATTGAGCTACTAAGTCCCAATTAGAGAAGTAAACATCGAAAAAAATTTATGAAAGCTAATTTCAGTTAACAAGGTCTGAAAATTCCCAGTAACAGAGGTATTTTAATGCAAAAGTGGCGGGACCTCATTGTAATTATCAATAACAGAGGTTTCTCACATATCCAGGCCCCAGTTAAACAGGTTTCACTGTATTTGCAAATAAACGAATAAATATTACATCTTTGTTTGAGATAATTTTGTAGAAGTTGAACTTAATCTAATTTTTTTGAATGGTCACTTACACAAATTTATATAATGAGGGATCATCCAAAAACTTCAATTTAATTTAAATGTGCACAAACACTCTTTTTTAAAGGAATGCTATTTTATAACCAATTTTGGTTATTTCCAAAACACAATGAAATTAATGAGGATTTGTGCGTATAACCCGAAAAGGCAGTAAAACACGGTACAAAAAAATGAATATACATAGAGGTTAAATTTTATGGTAGCTTTTTATGGTCGTCGTCTTTTTAATTTCAATATAAATTTACCTTCTGATTTAAATACAAAACAAAGATAAGTGTAAATGGGGACATAAATTAGAATTTTTTAGTATAATGCTTTTTTACTACCATCCTCATTATAATTTTTACTTTCTTACGTCAAAGAAATGTTTGACATAAAAAATAAAACTATATTCTTGTATAAAAGGAGACAATTCACTTTGAAGGTTGTTTACTGATGACAGATATATTTTTTAATTTGAATATTTTAAGAAGCAATTTGGTTTTAAAAAAATGGATGTCTGTTAAGGCTTATACATTAAAAATAATTATTTGTATATGTTTTCTAAATATTTAATTTTAGTTTAATAATAACTTATTTTTGTGTAAGGTGAACATTTTGAAAAATATCTTTAACGATGTTGTCCATAATTATCATTTGGAGACTATTTAACATTATAATAAATAATATTTTTTGATTCTTCACAATGAATGAATATAAAAGTAGCTTACTTAGTCAGTCAATAAAAACCTTTAAAAAATGGGAAATTTTGAAATATAGTCTTTAAGATTGAGATAAATTGAGTAAATTTTAATTTTACAAATATAAAGTTTTTTAGCTCCACGTATTACTGTTCAGGTTATATTCCCATACCCTAATTGCACTATTACACTAGTAAGTTGGAGATTAGGAAGGCTTGATTTAGAGGAAATGCACCCGTATTTCCGTGGAGCGATAATTGAAAATAATTTAAGGAAATCCCTCAATGCCTCTGACCGGGATCGAACCCTGATCTCCCCGTCTTCAGCAGTCTATTCCAACATGAGATTATCGTAGTAGATCATGCGGCCACCGAAGCGGGTATTTATGTTAGTTCACAAATAAACCAATTTTTTTTCTAGGCGTACTATATGAGAAATTTTGTATAAATTATGTTATACCATTTATTTTTAATGGAGGAAGGGGGTTTGTGCAGCACATCTTATTGGGCTATCCACATGTGTACACAAATAAAGTAATGATGAGAGTATAGTAAACAATAACTGTACTTGGGTTTGGTTTGAGGAAGAATGAGAATCCGTTTAGGAAAAAAGCCACCTTGGTTTGAATCATCTCATCGTTGATCTCAACCGGATGATAATGTAAGCGTACTAGTGCGTATAGTAAACATTTTCCACCAAAGGTAGTTTCCTCTCGTATGAAGCTTGTTTTTATTTGACGAAGTGTAGCACCATCTAATCCTAGGTACCTGGATACTCACCTTTGTGACACTGATGCGCTCCTCAAGTTATAGAGCCCGAGGGAGTTTCCCTGTCACAAACTACCACCAGCATGTATATCCAACCGGCATCTAAACTCAACCTACAGAGGTAATGAATACCTTTTGAAGTGCACTTGGGATTTGGTGACATAAGGGAACTTATTCCCGAGGCTAAAGTTGTATAATCTAAAAAGTAAGTTGTAGGAATCCAAGATAGTGGCGTAGGAACAAGAACGTACAAGGGCACATTTGTTCCACCCCCACCCCCCTCCAAATTTTAAAATTATATTTTTTAAAGGGAGGTATTTTATGTAAGCTATATTTGTGTACGTTTGATACGTAATTATATTTTTAAATGTCTATATTAATAAAAAAGAAAATTTAGTTTGTCTGTCTATAGAGAGCGTTGTGCGATATCTACACCACGCAGAGGTCTGAAATTAAAAAAAAAATAGTAGTCCCTGTGCACGAACATTTGCACATCCAAGCTGGAATTTTAGAATTTAGATTTGATTTTTTAAATTAATTAAACCATGGGTCGGAAGAAATTAACTGAAGATTTTTTCTGTCTGTTTGAAGCAACGCCGGGTAATTATGCTAGTATAAAATAATTCTTAGTTAAGCTTTTCCACAATTCTCCCAATCATCATGAAAACGTATTTTAAATAGCGTCTAGACACATCAAATAATCAAAGATTTTTCTAGGAGTATTCCTACTAAGATTCCCAGACACCAATTTAATTTCCCACTTTTAGAACCACCCAACCCGTTCCTACCCATAAACACAAACAATGTTCTAATGCCTTTGGTCCAAGGCGGACGTTTCCATGACTGGGTGATTAAGAAGGCCGATTGCATAGCTGAGCGACTCAATAATGTTTCAGCTAGTCCCCAAAATTAATTTGAAGCTCTCGTTTAAGTTTGTTCTATTACCTAGATATTAAAATTCCTTGTGATCATGTGTTTAGGGCTTCTTTATGAGTGTAGTATTCTAGATAAGGTTAAGTTGTAAGATGGGTAATGGTATGATTCCCCATAAACTATGTTTCCTTTGCACTTAAATGAACGTATTGTTGATTTTTTTTTTAAACGGGGATATTTCTTTTACTATACACCAGATCTCATTTAACAACTCGCCGTGAAATTCTTGAAGCTATAAACAGCTATACAGTTAAGTTTAGCGGGTAGTATTATCCACATTTACAGGCGCCTTATGTTCTGAAAGCTGAGAATTTAAGCTAATGTGGGAGTTATAATCTGTTCACGATAATATTGATTATTTTAAGAGTCTAAAAATAACATAAGATTGTTATATATTAATACATATCAAAAATCAGTTTTGCCTCGTCGACAATTGACGCTAGGGGAAAATCATTAGTCAACGCCAAATGCTATATTCAAGTGACAGATTTACACTAAACTTATTGCCAGTAACTTTTCAAATGTCAGCGGATTCCACAGTTTAGTCGAACGAGCTATACATATAGATATAAATGGCTAACCATTTAAGATATATTATATTTTGTATTAGTTCAGTAATCAAAGACGTACTGCAACAATGGTCACGCATACAAAGGCATCAGTGTCGTCGCATTTGGTTCGCTAATGTCACCACAAGTGTGGTTCAAATTTCAGCTGGGAGTTGTGATATTTATTTTTAGTCAAATAGTATTACAATTAACCTCCACATAAATATGGGTATATGTCATCTAGATTATTCTGACCTCATCCCTATCATATCCGTACATATATCATGTACAGGTATTGATTGATACGTAGTGCGCAGAGAAAAAATGGGGTAATTTCCTGTTTGTTCTTTCTTACCACCCAATTAGGTCATCCATACGGGTACACTGATGGGTAAGTGACGAGTAAAGGGGACTTTTGAGGAAATTTACACACACTATGGGAAGGAGAACTTGAAATCATTGGGGGG
>CABFVX010000167.1:225374-247541 GCA_902151425.1 Timema shepardi | reverse complement strand
GGGGGGGGGAGAGAGAATTTTATCGTATACATTGCTGGAACTTAAAACCAACATATTTGTCATTGTTAAACCATATCTAACAAAAATTGTTTGTATTTTAATTAATAAAATGTGGTAAATCTGGTCTATAAAGCTACTATTAATGTCTGGAGGTTTCGCTGTGCTGACCAGATAGCACCCTCTATCCACAGAAGATAGAACTATATTCACTAGCAGATAGCAGCCGCTTGGTCAGTATAACTATATTTCAGGCTGACGCCACACTTTTTTATATCTACAAAGAATTACAATGTGTTTTATTAATTCAATCATCAAGTTATTTATTCCCTTTTTTTGCGTATAGTATTACAAACCAAGAGGGCCATGACACTCAGTTTGTTTACCTGTATATAGGCTAATCGTCACGTTGGTGGAACAGATCGTTGACCAGGGTACACCTATGGAGTTTGCCTGTACGTACCCTCTATGTAATAATAATATAATATTTAGCACCGCATCTTACTACCCATTCGGGTTATACGCTTTAAGTACTAACTACTCTAATGGATTAGGAATTTTGAAAGTTGTATTAGAGGAAGTGATCCCGCATTTGCGAGGAGGGAGAGTGGAAAACCATTTTAGGAAAAACCACCCCCAGTTCACCCGACCGAGATTCGAACCTCGATCTCCCCGTCCTCAGCAGTCGAGCTCAACACTACAAGCGTGTTAGCAAACTACGCCACCGAGGCGGGTTAACCTCTATGAAATTATGAAATAATAGTGAATATGAAGGTGTGGATTGGGAGTTAAACTTAACTCATGCTTAATTTAACAACCTCTGGTGACTGTTGTGATAATTCCTCTTAATAGAAAAACACCCAAGGTAACAGCCTGGAATAGATCCCGGTACCCCTATGTTTGTAGCCAGATGCATTTACCACAATACTACGGCGCCTGATATTCCCACGTTTAAAGTGGACGTTGGGATCGTAGGAATAATAATATTCACCAATTATGCTACTTAGTAGCTGTGAGAAGGCAAACACGTGTGCTGCAATTGTCGAAGGCAAGGTTAATTAAATAGTCCTTGTGTCAAAACAAGGTGGCCATTAGTTTATTAGTAAAAATGTCCTGAATTTTCCTGGAGTTTTCAAGAATAAATTCACATTTCTCTAACCTTTTTTAGTAAGGGGGTTAGAAATGAGAAATGTAATTGTTCCTAAAATTGACGAGTGTCTTGGGGTAAAATGGCCCATCAGGTCAACGGGTTGTTCATTAGCAATAAAGGGTGACCTGTTGGTCTAGGGGTAAGGTGTCAGACTTCTGTCCTGGGGGTCCGGGGTTCAATCCTCGGTATCAACAATTATTTACCTGATTGCCAAACCGTTCTTTCACCTCTGACAAGACGTGTATTAATCACAACTTGTGAATGTGAGGAGTGCCAGGCCTTCACCGTGGTTCGGATTCCACGTTAAACTGTAAGTTCTCAATTTCATCTCATAATCATCCTACATTACACATTAACGTAAGTGCGTATAACCCGAACGGGTAGTATGGCCTGGTGCTAATAGTAATAATAATAATAATAATTTAACTATAAAAATACGTAGCCCAACTTCCTTCTAAGGTAAAGTAAAGCGTTTGTTACCGTGTTAAATGAACCCTGGAAGGTTCGTAGAAATACATTTACCAGCGAAATTGAAAGCCTTTTCTCACTCGCTCATAGAAATTCAGTGTGTAAGGCAACGGGAAACCATTACACTTCCTTCACTCCCCTAGTACATGGTATTTCTACCAGATAATGAAGGAAGCACTAACCAGCTGAAGGACTGAATGTATTCCCAGCTTCAGTTGGATAGAAATCACATTAAACCTACCTTCGGTTGCTGACTTGGGAAGAAAAGATGTGTAGAATGGTATTATTTGACCTTGATGAAGAAACACACACAATCACTAAGTAACTAATATTTCAGGAGAATAGATAGTAGGAAGGAGCATAAGAAAATAGGATCGAATTAGAGTGCTTAGTTCTTAATTTACCTTTTTATTCCTTGCAAAGGCCTACTATTTTAGCTTGAAGTTAAATTAAAGTTAATTTAAGTTAAGTTAAATATCTAAAATTCTCAAATATTACAACTATTTGTTCTTGGTATTTTTTAAATTACAAATTTTTTCATTGTTTTTTTTCTGGTCAAGATTTTTCTGGGCTTCCCTGGCTATCTTGTTTTTCTCAATCTATGAAAATCCTGTAAAAAAATTCTTGCTAAAACATAAAGTGGTAAAATGGCTTGTGTTTAACGCAGGGGCAGTATTAATGAATTCAAGAAATATAAAAAGAGTTCATAAAATATCAAAGTATTGAGGATAAGAGCGTTTTTAGCCCTTTCGATGACTCGTTTCATGATTTCGCTTGAAGCACGACTACCAACTGTCGCTTCTCCAAGTTTGAAAATACCCCTCCAACCATGAAAAGAGAACTAAGTTTGGACGGGCAGGGAATAATTCAATTACAAAGTTGGAAATTACTAGAGTGTTACGTAAGATTGAGATTGCTTGAGGATTTGGTACCTCTAGTTTGTGATTTTATAAATATGTAGAAACAAAGTTGAACTGGAACGTGTTTTAAGTTATCCCAAATGTTTTAAATCAAAAGAGTTCAAGGGAGGTTTTGAGCACACAAATACACAATACTTTTATTTGGGTTAAACCATTATTTTTCTCTGCCCCACCTACCACTATCCGTTTAAGGCATCCGTTTATATACACTGAAGGCTTAATAATGATTGAGGTAGAATTTATTGGAAGTGCACTCACAATTTTTGTGAAGTTGGATTTGTAAAACATAAAAAAAGCACTTCACAATACCGGGCCAGGATTATAACCCCGACCTTCTTGTCAACGACACTGAAGCTTTTGTTCTCATATTCACATGTGCGGGTCTTTAACATTTTGTCAATAACTAATTTATACGAATGATAAATGTAAAAACATTGCTGTTTATTAATAGTCCTTTTTGACATTTTAAACTAGAATACAAATAATTCATTTGTGATATTTGTCATGTAGCTATGTCGACAGGCATTAACCTCTTTATCACATTCCTTTATTCGTGTACACCACTGAGGTACAGAAATACTAATACTATTATTAATATTTTCAGTAATTTGTGTCTAACTAAATGTTCAGTTTTTTTCATATCTATACTTGATAGGGTAATTTTAATCAAGAGACATGTACTAAAACACACCTTAGAAGGTAATAATTCGAATGTTTATTTTTATTAGTTCCACAAATTGTAGTGGTAAATTATTTCGTATCTCAAAGAGTTGTGAAGATATGATTAAAATTTGGAAATATGCTCTTATACAATACACCCTATAAATTATTTTCCCGGAAAATGAGATGCCCCATTTCATTTATTATGCTACGGTGTCTGGATATTAATTTTAATCAAAATCTTTAGAATAGATTACTTTCAAGAAAATATTGTTTTCTCTTTTTGCCATTATGTAAAATACACTTAATTTAAGTATATGTATATATATATATATATATATATATATATATCCGACACCTCAGCTTAGTCAGTGGCGTGTTTGTCTACTGAGCTAAGGGTCCCAGGTTCAACTCTCGGCATGGCCAAAAAATTAATTATTTGTGAAATGTAGGTTTAACCTTTCACAATGATGAATTAATGACCGGCGACTGGATGTTGTGCTTGTCCTAATCTTATGCTAAATTATAAGGCATTTGTAGCTAAGACAGACCTATCAAGTCAGAAGTGTTAATTATATGTCTTTAATAAAAAAAAAATTACCAAGACCACAGGCTGGTAACAGCAATGGATGTATATATATATATATATATATATATTATCCTTACCTACCTGCCTTGATACATAGTATTTAACTCAGCACTTATTTATACTGACAATGATTTGCTACTTCAATTTATTTGTCTAATTTTAAAATATTTTATTATAAAAAGTAATACATAAGGCCCTAGGCCCTGACGAGTGCAAGTCTAAAACCTATTTTGTGGGATTGTGGGCGGGAGGGTGAAAGGCTTGACATGTCCTTACAACCGACCAAAGTATCCTTCCACGCCAACAAGAACAGATGGATCACGGAAAACGTAGATGGCGCTAGCTACCAGACAGGTCTTGCTAAAAATTATACGTTTGGAAATTTCCGTTTTCTCGAGAACGAGTGAAATGTTCATGTTAATTTTTTCAACACCCCTTCTAAAATAATGTATTATTATTATTAGCACCACGTCTTACTACCCGTTCGGGTTATACGCACTTACGCTAATGTGTAATGGTAGGGTGATTGTGAGATGAAATGAAGGACCTACAGTTTAACGTGGAATCCGAACCACGGTGGAGGCCTGGCATTTCCCACATTAACAAGATGTCTTATCAGAGGTGAAGGAGGGGTTTGGTAATCATATGCCTGGACCGTGGATTGAACCCTGGCCGCCAGCACAGAAGTCTGACACCGTACCCCTAGACCGCCAGGTCACCGATAATGTATCAATGTTTATTAATTGTTTTATTTTCTTATTTTTTGTTACGAAGCCACCAGTTTTCTATTGAAAAATGTCAATTTTATCGATATTTGATTACCATTAAAATGATAGAGGTTTGTATATAAAAAGAATAGCTTAACAAACATACTTATATTCTTGAACAATCCATTTCCAAAAAGAGAATTGCAAAACAGTAACAATTCTTGAAGATAACCGTTTGTTCCCATGGCTCTGCTTTTCCACGCCAAATGAAAAGGGCCAATCGCCTTAGACTAGTTGTCCTAAATTCCTACTTTATAATTCTCCATCCTACTAGTTCGTCCACCCTGGGGCCACAGACAGATAATATACTACGACACTCAACCTCCAGGTTAAAATGGTTGTGTTCCTTTTGGCAGCTTGAGTCCTTCAACACTAGGATCGCTGCTGTTAGTCTTATCATCACCCAGCAGTGACACTAATGAGGCCCAGTGTTGAAGGACTCAAGTTGGCAAGAGGAACGCAGCGAAACCCCGGTATGTTTGAGAGTATATTTCTTACTTGTCTGTGACCACGGGTATTTTATGGCCCCGGTACTCTGTCCCACCGGGTGTCGCACCACCCTCTGGATCTATTAGTCCCCAGATCATCGGAAGTTACAAATTCCCTCTGGAGAGCCTTTTGAGAACCACAGATAAAAAAATTGTACGCCTGAACGGTAAAATAACTTCTGCTCTAGGTCAAAATACAGACAGATAGATGCATAGACAGACAACATCGCGAAAACCATCTTTTCAGGGGATCATTAGACATAGATATCCTTCTAAGTATATTATTCTATTTTTTCGATCACAATAATTCCTCCTTCCGAAGGTTCGCAAAAAAGAATTTAAAAAATTGAGAGAATTGTGAGTGATTTTTATCTTTTACCTCTTCTCTGTAACAGAAACCATCCAAATAATTAGCTATCGAATTTACTTTTAATTTAAAATAATTCTAATTGCTCAGTCAGATTAAACGATGGTTACTATAAAAAATGTACGTCAGAAAAACTTCTCCGAAAAATAGACATCTAAATTCAATAAATATAAATACTAAATAAGTTCTGATATAGTTTGAGTTTGAATTAATTTACCATTCATCCCTCTGTTCATTGAAACATGTCTACGAGAAAGAAACTTGCTAAAGTGTGTCTAGAATATTGTAAAATATTCCGTAAATACTTTTAAGACTTAATATTCGTGGCCAACTAGGAATGATAAAAGAAGGGCCTCTTTAAAAAAATGACTTTATTGTTCGCCCAAGACTCAAACGAATATATTTGAATTCAGAGAGACATTTTCGTATATTCTAAGAAGGTTTCTCGAATAATTCAAAAGTGGGTGTTTTTTCATCGCCTCTTGATACCCGTCCAAACTATAAAAATATATTTATTTTGTTTGACCTCTTACTACCTGTCCTGGGATATACACATTTAATATTTAATTACATTGATATGGTATGGATGAAGGAGGTTGAATTTAGAGAAAATGAATCACCGTTTGCGTAAAGGAGAGTTGAAAACCACTAAAGTGAAAGCACCCTCAGGTTATCCTTCTGGGATTTGAAACACGATATCATCACCAGAAATAACATACTACATTAGATTTTAGTCCATGTATCCATTGGTTTGTGTGTATTCACATTTTTAACTATGCTAATGGGCTAGTTATGTAGAAGTTATAATTTGTAATTAATATACCAATAATGGCATGAAGGGAGAGCAGAAAAACCTTTAGAAAAAAAAACATCACTACCTACACCCAACTAGCCTCCTCATCACTCTCAAACTAAACTATATGAGCCTGAAATTTAGTGTGCGTGTCCACCAATACGAGTATATAAGTGCTTTGATTTTGTTCTTCAACACAAGATGACAAAGTCCCTTCTATTCCTGACAGAAAAACATCCAACGATGCGTGAACAACATGCTACAGTTATTAACGTTAATGGTTTCTTCTAAGTATCTAGGCCATTAGGGTCCTTGTTTTCGTGACTAGCTTAATTAAGGGGTAGTTTTCGTTATCATGTCTCTCAAAAGAATGAGCTCTCTTTTGAAAATAGAGGTCTAGCACGGAAAACCATCGCCGTTTTCATAAGCACATTTAAATTTGCATTTTTGTTACATGAATACGCTTTCATCCACATGAATGAAGAATAGAAAAAAGTAATTTCATTATAAAGTAGAAAAAATCTTTTTCAAGGTTTCATGCCAATATCTGTTAAATATATTTAGTTTTACTTGAAATAAATTCTGTTAAATTCAAATATAAAACACATTTAATAGATTTGTATTTAATTCTCTAAAATATTGTCAACCCTACTTTAGATTAATTTTTTTTCTAGCTCATGTGTGATTGTAAAATTGAAGGAATAAATTAACTAGCCCCGCATCGACTAGAATGTGGATCAAAAATCAGGATAGGATCATCTAGTCTGTTTTATCATTGAGAGGAAAGTCAGGGTTCTAATCCTGACCGGATTCTTTTTCTTAAAAGGTTTCCCACTGCTCTTCTACACAAATGTGTCTCCATTTTATCTCAACTCTACCGTCCTTCTCTCCTATCCATCAGCTTAGCTAAGTGAGTATAACTGGGATGGATAGTAATATTCCGTGTCCCGTGGACCGTCACTTGGGCAGGCTCACTACAGACCATTCGACTACCGGAGCGGGTAGCCCAAATTTAACTTTTGTATTTTTTTATCTAGTGAAAATCAACTACGTGACTCTGATCTTTTTAGCACTGAAACTTACTACCCATTCGGGTTATACTCTTATTTACTAACTACGATGATGAGAAGGTTGAATTTAGAATAGGTGTAACCACATTTACGTGGCGAAAGAGAATGGGGAACCATTTAAGGAAAATCCCACTCAGTACACCCAAACGGTATTAAACCATCATCTCTAGGTCATCGGTAGTCTAGTCTATTGCAAGAGTAGCGCCTTAGACCATAGGGCCATCGAAGTGGGGCTCTGATAATTAAGTGTACGCTTTGCCAGATGACCTAATGTAATAAAAAAAGAGGGGGATTTTTTTCATCCTCATTATATGTAGACTATATATTGCTGTAGCTGGAAGTATTCTATGGAAAAGTTTTGATTTGTGCTTGGTGTTTATTTTGATCATTTTTTTAAGTAGACCCTCTAATTACAAATTCAAAAATAAATAAAATTATAAGATTTCAACGTTACGAATATGGAATACTGTCCACACGACATGACTAGAATCATAGCTGTCTTTGGAAAGTTAGAATAAAATACTTTATTAAAAGGATCCGATACCATTTTGACTTGCAACCGATTGCTCTACCAATAGAGCTACACAGGGACTGGTTCAAACATAAAATTTTCCTAAATATATGCCTGGTTCAAAGAACGGTATCTGATGAAATTCTCTAATCGAAATCTATTCAAGAAATTGTCCTTATCATAACGTAAGTTTCTATTGTTTTCTGCACTGGTTTTGTCTCAGACCCGAAGATAGCATAACCGCCGAAACATGTCGTCCAGCCAAGACTAACATAACTTTGCAACACCAGATTAAGGAGAGGAATTAAAATCAAACTGATAAGTAACGTCAATTTATTATAAACTCTTAAGACGTTACATTTATAATT
Source organism: Timema shepardi (assembly GCA_902151425.1). Taxonomy (NCBI): domain Eukaryota; kingdom Metazoa; phylum Arthropoda; class Insecta; order Phasmatodea; family Timematidae; genus Timema; species Timema shepardi. The sequence continues at coordinate 239,393 of CABFVX010000167.1, read as the reverse complement.
GGTGTTACACTCCTTTCATATTAATCAATGTGTACTATATATACATAAATATTTCCAATCCTAGTAACAAATCATAGCTCAGTATAAATATAACCCGGGTCAAACACAATGTTTTTTAAATGTTTAATGTTGATATTTCATATTGTTAATTGTCTTTGTTCACATTTGTAAGGAACATTAACAACAATCTATCAACTGTCAACCTTTCTATCAGTCATTCTTATAACTGTCATTTGCTTAAGATATTTTAATCATTATAGAGTAAACTTTCCTTGTGAACCTGTTTTTTCAAACAATTTACTAGAATCAATACATAATTTAACTAATAAGTTTAATATTAATGATTTATCAATAAACTATTAATTATTTTAAAGATATGTACCAGATAAGTCATACTTTCATATAATTTTTAAAATATGTTATGCTATATTTACTAATATTTATAAATATTAATTGTCTTTGTTAACATTTTTAAGGTATTATTAACTACAATCTGGTCAAATTGGCAATTCATCTTCTAGTAAATTTGCTTATCAGCCATTTCTAAAGCCTGCTATTGCTTAAAATATTTTAACCATCGCAGAATAATTTGTCCTTGTTTATCTATTAATTCAAAAATTTCTTTAATATTATTGACTGTAAAAATCTTACCAATGACCTTTTATAAATGCTGTTGTACTTATTTAAAATACAGTTGTTTTAATTGACCTCATAATTCATGATGGAATGAGTTATTTCTTTAAATAAATCATCTTGCACGTTATCTAATCTTAATTTATATTTAATTGACTAAAATAAGTTATGTAACGTTGCTTGAGATCAACGTTACAAGCAAGAAGCAAATATGTGTTAAATAACACCAAGTCTACAACCACGAAGAGTAAACATAACAAGACTCACCAAAACTGCCCCGTTTCTCGGTCTCTGTGTGTGAAGTCTCGTCAACAAACATCCCGGCCCGCGCACATTGTTCTCGCCCCGAGTGAAAAGGCGTAACTGATAGACAGTGGAGGTGTGGCGTGGTGAGCGTGGCATTTCTCGCGTTGCCCCATGGGAAGTGGTCAGGTGGTGATCACGTGATGTTCCAGACGTCTCTCCAATGACCTATTTGTTCTTTACCACCAATCCCGCTGTTTCATGTGAATGTTCTACTATGTTCTTTTGGCTTCCCCTATGTTCCCCTCCTCTCAGAGAAAAATTGCTTATAATCTGATGTCGTGTGCCTTAAGCGGCACTTCTTGGTTTGTCCGTGTCTTGGACACACATCACAGGATGGGATTTTTCCCAAAGGTATAAATTCAATTTCGGCCGTACTACTCAAAATTTACTGTTTGGAAAATAGTTAAAGATTATTTTAATAGACTATAGGTTAGGTCTAAATTCTCTTTTTGGCCAGTACATTCTAAATTTCCTTTCGACTTTCATCTGTCATTTTCTGTAATATTGTAAGAATGGCTAAGTACGTAGATTAACATGACGTAATGCTATTTATAATTTGTTAAATATATTGCCGAGGTTTTTGCCCTTCCGGCTTGTTGTCCCGAGATTGAAACTATGAGGGACCTTTTGTATATTTTTTTAACTTACCTTTACAAGGCGAATGCCTGGATTAATTTGGGTTAAGAATAATATAAGTATTTTACTTTCTTTTTGGGTTGCCATTAAAGTCATACGCCAATGTTTTGTAACTATGAAGCGTACGTAACTTTCCTTTGTAAAATGTAATGTTTAGTGCTGAAGCGCACTGCGGGTTGCCGCTGAGGCCCGTTAAGGGGCCGTAAGCTACGTAGTAAATGTAATTGTTAGGACAAGGTTGCTATGGCTACAGCGCCTCTGTATAGTTATGGGCATAACCCCTTTACCTCTTTTTTGTTTATGTAATAGCTACGTTGTAAATGTAATTGTTAGGACAAGGTTGCTATGGCTACAGCGCCTCTGTATAGTTATGGGCATAACCTTTTTCCTTTTCTATATTTTTGTAAAGCTACATTGTAAATGTAATTGTTAGGACAAGGTTGCTATGGATACAGCGCCTCTGTATAGTTATGGGCATAACCCTTTTTTCTTTTTTATTTATGTAATTCTCTTCTAACTATCTATTGTTACTTGTATGCATATATTCACATATATATATATATATATATTTATTGTTAATCTTTTCTCAAATAAATATTTATTTATTAGACTCGCAATCTTTAATTTACATCGACAAGTTTAAAGTAATTTTGACTGATCAAACAAAAGACTCTCGTACCATTCCTTTTGAGTATTAAGGTATAGTAGTGGATGGTGATTGAGAAGGGTTCATGACGACAGATTATTGAATAGGTCCAAGTATAGGCCTATCAACGAATATGTGGTCCTAACGCTCTTCTGCAATTAAATCATTTCTTGTTGTTTTCTTGCCCTCTTTACCTTGTTGTACGTGTTCATCTGCCCTTGTCCAGTATAGGAGAAGGGGGGTGGTACAGTTATACATATTGATTTAAATAAATGTATCATCTAATTGCGTTCCTTATATTATTAATGACTTTTGGTAGAAGCGTATACTCTAACAGTCCACAATTATGACAAATATATATTACAATTCATTCAGGAGGCCTCTAAAAGATACAATATCATGTAGTTCCACTTTGGAATTGGGGTATTATTATCAAACACATAATTTTGTAACGTGTGCCCTCACATATTTGGAGTAATTAAAACATCAAAGTGGTCACTTAAGGTAACGCTGTTGAACCACTAATGTAAACTACACATTTTACAATGTCTTAGTTTCAAAGTGATGATACCAGTAAATGTATTGAATAGACTATTTAAACCTATTTTGAAATATTGCATGGTATATATTTGAACCAATTAACTTTTGGCTTATCATATTATTGTTCTATAAACTTTAAGACCCGTGCTCCAATGAATTTGTGTGAACTCAAATGCCTGTACAAAGACATTTTAAAATTAAGTTAGCTTCACACAGAGGGCACATGATCTATGATGTCAACTTGTCTGGTCTCTGCTGCCATTGATGGGGATCTTGGGTTTAGAATTTATCAATTTTTAATAAAATTATATATATATCCTTGCAAATTATAGTGCATTTCTTCTAAGTTATATTTATTTAATCCTTACACTATTATTGTAAGTAGGTGGATAGCCTGGTTGGTCAGCAAGAAACAATACACAAAATTTAGTTTAGCACCGCGTTTTATTACTCGTTGTGTCCGAGGTTCAATCCTCGGTCCCGGCATAGATTTATCTGATTACCAGACCCTTCGTTCACCTCTGACAATACGTGTATTAATCACAATTTTTAAATGTGGGGAGTGCCAGTTCTCCACCGTGGTTCGGATTCCACGTTAAGCTGTAGGCCATCCATTTCATTTCACAATCACCCTACCATTGCACATTAGCGTAAGTGCGTACAACCCGAATGGGTATTAATGCGCGGTGCTAATAATAATCATATTACCCGTTCGTTCTATACGCTTATGTAGTAATAACGCTAATGGGTTAGGGATGAGGAAGGCTTTATTTAGAGGAATTGTACCCACATATGTGTGGAGATAGAGTGGGAAACCATTTAGGAAAATCACTCTTGATAGACCGGACCGGGATCTAACCATGACCTCCCTGTCATTCGCAGTCTAGTCTATTGCGAGAGTAGCGCCTTAAAGCGACCCTTGAAGTGGATAATTCTAGGTTAGTTTTAGCTTCGTGTCTTACTAACCATCCGGTACACTTAATAAAAAAATCAACCCTACTCGTCCATAGCTCACGAGCGTAAATAGTACATATGTGTACAGCCTGAACAAGTAGTAGCACGCGATAGTAAAAAAAGTATACATTAATTTATTTATTTACTTAAAAACACCCAGTTTGTGTCTAGAATATAAAATTTAACGATTCTAAAAAAGTGTAAAAATATGTTAAAGATAAAAAATTCCTAGAGAGCCAATTAATGAAATTCTGGGATAATACATCTGGTTGACTTTATCTGCAAAAACCCCTCGTCATTAAAAATTCAGTGACCGTAAATTGTTCGTCCATGACGTCATAGAAGTGTTTTTAGTTATTTTACGTCTCTCTCTTTGTATTTTCCTCGATATTACGAGGGATGATAAAAGGGAGTGGAGCGAGAGAGAGAAGAGGAGACTACTTAAAATAATATCTGATTGAAACGAATCAATGTAGAAATTTGTTTTCCTCACAAAATGCTTCGCTGGACTTAAATCGTATTAACGGATCAGGCAGAGTTGAGAGGCGATGGGGAGGAAAAGGACACCCAAACTAAGCTTCAAAGGGCAAAAATGAATTCGGTTTCAATTTGTCTGAAATGCAAATTTATGGAGAAAAGTGAGTGGGTGTCTCAAAATAATTAATGTGTTTGAAATATGGCATTGCCACTATTATAATCATCATTTTCTCTGTGCAGCCGAAATAATCTCAAGGTCCATAAGACCTGCCCATAAGTCTTGGTAGAAATACTTTAGGGCAAAGGTCGGCAACCAGTCGATCACATAAGAAAACTACATTCTCAATAAAATTATATTTTTGATAGTGACTAAAATAACTTTAAGATTTCACAATGAAAAATAAAGAAAATTAAATAAGAATAATATGAAGATAAGAAAATGTATTCATTTTTAATTGGTTTTTTTTAGAAAGGAGGAGACATAGATAATTAAGAAAATATTAAATTTTAAGAATAAATATAAGAGATATGAACACTCAAAAAAAGAAATTGTGGGGTGAACCAACAATGGTTAATCGCGGAACCATTTATAAGTTTCTAAGTTGATCGGCACGCAAATGTTTGCTGGACTTTTCTTAGGTTATCTTTGAATAAAGACCTCATAATCATATCCACCCTCAATAAACCCAACCGAGATTCAAACCCCGATTTTCCCGTCATAGGCAGTCTAGTCTACTGCGAAAGTAGTGCGTTAAACAATGAAGCCACCGAAGTGGGTATAAACGCTTTTATTCCCCTATTGATAAAATATTAATAGCCATTATTTTATATTATTTAAAATAATGAAAGTAATGATGTTATATTTTATTATATTATACATATAGACTACATTAATATATCTACCAGTAACCCTTTAATTCCTAAAAAAATATATCTAGTTTCAAAGCATTACCTTCACGAAATTTATTTTTTGTGTGCATTCAGTCCTATTACCCATCTGGGATATTTGTAGTCTTACAATAAAGAGTCAGGGATAATGAAGGTATGATTTATATAAATTGTACTCTCATGAGCATTGAATAAGGGTGAAAAACCATTCAGGGAAAAACAACATCAGAGCACCCAGGTATAATTTGAACATCATAAAACTATCCCCAGCCACCTAGCTGAGATACGAAAATTGCCACAAAGAGGAGATTGCTATAATCACCAGTACATCTCAGTGCCACCAAGACGAGATTGCTAGAATCACCAGTACGTCTCAGTGCCACCAAGAGGAGATCGCTAGAAACACCAGTACGTCTCAGTGCCACCAAGAGGAGATCGCTAGAAACACCAGTACGTCTCAGTGCCACCAAGAGGAGATTGTTAGAAACACCAGTACGTCTCAATGCCACACAGGGGAAATCACTAGAAGCATCAGTAAATCTCAGTGCCACCAAGAGGAGATCACTAGAAGCACCAGTACGTCTCAGAGCCACCAAGAGGGGATCGCTAGAAACACCAGTACGTCTCAGTGCCACCAAGAGGAGATCGCTAGAAGCACCAGTACGTCTCAATGCCACCAAGAGGAGATCACTAGAAGCACCAGTACGTCTCAGTGCCACCAAGGGGAGGTCGCTAAAAGCACCAGTACGTCCCAGTGCCACCAAGAGGAGATCACTAGAAGCACCAGTACGTCCCAGTGCCACCAAGAGGAGATTGTTAGAAGCCCCAGTACGTCTCAGTGCCACCAATGGAAGATCGCTAGAAGCACCAGTACGTCTCAGTACCACCAAGGGAAGATCGCTAGAAGCACCAGTACGTCTCAATGCCACCCAGGGGGAATCGCTAGAAGCACCAGTTCGTCTCAGTGCCAGTCAAAGAATTCAGGGGGTCAAAGTAAAAGTAATTTAGGGAGACCTCTTAACCACGAAATAAATACAGCTATTTATTAGTTTTATTGATAAAATTGATAAACTGAGTATATCTTAAAAAGTAATAAGAATTTATTATGGTACTTAAATACATTATTTTTATCTTTATAATACTAACCACTTTAAAAAGATCTTACTTTGGGAAATCATTTAAAAAAGTATTGAAATCAAAACATGGTTAGACATTGACCCAGTTCCGGGGATGTCGGGATTCAAATATCAGCTGGTTTTACTGAGAGTTTTATTTCCTCAACGGTTTCCTCCTCTTCCTACATGTAAATTTGTGTATGTTTCCTCTTAATTTCACCTCCACAGCTTCTAACCCAGAAGATGAATACTATACAACTGTTTAGTTCAAAAAATGTAGTAGTTGGCCATGAGGGAAAAAATGAATATATCTTGTGTCTATTACATAAATTTACACTATAAAAGATATATTTGAAGAGAATAGGAGACTCAAATTTATAGGATCCTTGGTAAAACTGCCCCATTTGCCCCACTGCTTCCCCCGGGAGTTTCCTAGGCTCATGCCAAGAGTTTCATTGAAGGTGTCCTATGGCACTTTGCTTCCAAATACATCCTAAGACCGTGTAAAGCAACGACCACCCTAAGGTGTTGCGTTACACTAGATTTCATCAGTGGCTAGGTTCGACCTTCCGAAAGTGTTTGAAAGAAAATTACATCTTAAAGTTACGTTCACAAGTGGAGAAAGTGGTTTCAAAAGGCTTGGTGGTTCAGTCATTCATTAGTCAATAATTTAGACACATACCTAAGAAATGTAACAAAAAAACTAGTTTAGTAATATATCTACTGGCTTGATCTCATACATCTCATTGGACGATGCCACCATGTGTCTTATATTTATTTCCCGACCAGTTTTCTACTATGTTGCTTTCGTGAAAATGCGTTTTACTTCATGAGTAGAGACAGGATTTTGCCTATTTGCCTTTTTTCCTTTATTGTTAAACATAGGCAGTTGAGATATATAGGTGTTTCATGTTATTACAAGTACAATATGTTAATTTTACAGTGCCTAGAATTGCCTATTTTATGAATACAAGCCTTAATTGTGCCTATTTTATGAATTATGAATAAGAAACTTTATTGTGCCTACTTCGGTCTTTTTTCTTTGATATATCTATTTATTTATTTTTGCTGAAAAATAGTATAGTTTATAGACATGAAAGTTTGGATTTGAAAGGGGTTAGAGGGAGTGGGAGGGGAACATTTGACTTGGCCTGACCTTGACAGAATATGTTTAGAACATCACGCCGAATAATAAGGGGTATTAGGATGGGAGTGAGTAGAGGGATAGGAGAGGGTTGTGTGACGTGGTCCAACAGCCTTAGCCTGACTGACATGGAGCTTTATCCTATGTAATTATGTGAGACTAAATATTTATTTTATTGTTCTGTTAAAGGAGTGCTTTGTCCATCAGAAAATAATGACGAGAAGTTTATGGTGCTGCTGACAGATAGTGCAGCATATATGCTAAAAGATGGGGCAAGTTTGAAGGTGTTCTACCCAAAACTAGTTCACGTTACCTGCCTAGCACACGCCGTTCACAGAGTTGCAGAACACATTCATGCACAGTTCCCGAATATAAATGCTGTAATTTCATCTGTCAAAAAAATATTTCTGAAAGCTCCTTCGCGCATAGCAACATTTAGGGAAATATTGCCGAAAACACCTCTTCCACCACAACCAGTTCTAACACGTTGGGGTACCTGGTTACAAGCGGCAGTGTACTATGCTGACCCCATGGAAAAAATTCAAAGGGTACGTGTATATTTTTAAGAAAACAATTTTTCTATTTATTCAGAGCTCGATACTTAAATATTTTTTCCTATAATTATATTATAGCTTGTTAATTTTGTTCAGAATTTAAATAATGAATTGATTCTCAATAATTTCAGGTAATTCAAACATTTGATGAAGATGATGCTGTGTCGATAAGAGAGGTAAAGGTTTCTACATCTTCTAGCACTGTTGTGTCTGATTTGGCCTATGTAAAGAGCTATTTCGGCAACCTTCCTGGAGTTATCGTGTCCCTAGAAGCCAGGGATCTACCTTCAATAGAATCAGTGAAGATAATGCATACAATACAAGAAGGCGTGAAGCAAACCCCTCGACCTGTTGGCTCATCAGTCGCAACAAAACTTGAACAAGTACTACAACGAAATACCGGGTGGAGAACAATGGTAGCAGTATCATACATCATGGGAGGGCAAAGCACGCCATCACAGGAGATAATTTTAAACTCTTCAGAATTGTCAAATTTAAAATTTTGTCCCTTGATATCGTGTGGAGTTGAGAAAACCTTTTCAAACTCTAAAAATATACTATCAGACCACAGAACAAATTTCACTTGTGAAAATCTAGAAAAGTATATATTGATTCAGAGCAATGTGAGTTGCTTGTAGATTACATGTAGTAAGTAGCTTGTAGTAAAATAAATTCTACATGGATTATTGTGTGCCTATTTTAGGGCCAATATCCTATATTTTTAGTGCATATTTGCCTGCCTAATTTAAACATTTTTGGTGCCTATGAATCCGGGCCCTATTCATGAGCTTTATTTTGTAGCTGACCAGAATGAGTCGAGGTTACATTACCATTGGATGAATTGGTTGGTTCCCCTTCAGCTCATTTTAAACTTTTACCATTGATGACACGAGAATTCCTGGCCGCTGTGTTTTACTCCATAAACTCACAATTTATCTATTGGGTTTATGTATTTTATTGCTCGTTGTCTTCTTTTATCTATCTGGTACCTTTTTTTTCACTTTATATTCCAAATTATTCTCTATCTTTATTTACCTATTGACCTTCCTTTTCCTAGTTTTCCTTTTATTTATAGTTTACTTTCTCATCCTCTCTTTCAATATATCCTTATTCATTATCTTCCAGATCCTTGCATTTCCCTTTACCTCAAATTCCCCCACTTTCTCATAACTCTCTTTCTCTCTCTTATATATATATATATATATATATCCATAGAGTAGCTTTGTATATGTCCCTACTCAGTACAACGGGTTTTATTAGTCTCCCCACGTCAAAGCCTGTTTTAGTGGCGTGTGTTCCGCAGACAATCATATTCCCTTTACACCCTCTTTTCCATGTTTAGAATAATTCCTCTTTTATGTGCCACTTTCAACGATGCTGTGTTATGTTCTCAAAGGTCCACCGTCCTCATTTGATTTGCTAGAGTTTATCTAAATGGTTTGGTTAAATTATAATAGGTTGGAGAGCTCAAAAGGCCAAAGACCCTATGCAAGAAAGATCAAATATGTAGTTTGAGGACTAGTCTCGTGTTAGAGTAGTTGTAGCCCTAGCTTTCCACTAAAGCTCCACTTAGGTTCTGACATCATTTATGGGTAAAATGACCACTCATATCTCTTAACCAGATAATTTTATCACTAAAGATATGTTAACACTCCACTAGAACTCAAAACAATACTGAGCCAAGTTCATGAATACTACCCAAAATTAGGTCAGATTATCTAATAGTCACTAATACTGGGATTAAAATGCAGGAATTTAAAGAAAACTGTGTGACGTGTATTCCCCTTAAGATTGTACTAAACTTTATTTAAAACGTGAGGGGAAGGTTTCAAGGGGTATGAATATAATATATAATTTTCAAAAGAATACATGATGCACTAGCCAATCTAACAGTTAAGACATCTCACCTGGAAATAAAACATACATTCTTGTGTCATAAATGTTAATATCTTTGTAGCATGACAGATTCATATATAAATGTTAGATTATTTTATACTGAATTAAAATCAAGCGTTCTTTATCTCGTGTTGGCCTCCTTATACCTCTAGCTATGAACACACGATTTTTCAACGAATATTTTTTTTAATGTCTGTATTGCAGCCAATTCTCTAGAAGGGCCTACAATTGAGGTCACGTGGCTGAGGACGTCATGCTTCATATAAACTTTATCATTTGACAGTGGTTGAGGTTTGAGTCTAAGCTAGAGGCTCTGGGAATAGTTTCACAAATGTGACTATCTGTTAATAGGGCTTTCGGTAAACTTATTCTAAGCTACCTTCATTATCCCTTCCTCCTAGATTAAGATATTAATGACTGATGTGTCGAATACGACAGTAAAAGAAATTCTTAAAAGAAAACTTGAGATTGTATTTGCAAAAGATCTTCAGTAGATTCTTAAAAAGCTCGTCTTTGTAAATTAAAGTAAAATTCTCCGCAGTAACTTATAAAATTACTTATAACAGAAATTTGTTTGCATTTCTACTCACAGGACTACAATTACTCGTGGATGAATCACTCAAACTTTCATTTGAAACGAGGGATGCAAAGTCACAAACTAATAGTAAAATGACGGTTAAAGATAAAACTTACAATGCAATATATCAAAAAGAAGACATCATTGTGTATTTTATTTTTCAAATAAAAGAACCCATTGTGATAAGACTCCACTACACCACCTCAAATTCAGCCAAAAGAGTTAATTGTCTGGTGGAGACTGAACTAAAAGAAGCTCTGTTCCTGTAATTGGCGGTATATTTACGTCGCGGATCAAGGTGCTCTTTTACCGGGCGCCCACGCACTCTGATAATTAAAAGGACCCCAGAGAAGTGAGAGGAATTACAAATAAAGTACCTTTATTTATTTCTCTCTGCCAAGGATTCCATTGGAAATTTCAACCTGCCTGACTTAACATTCATGCAGTAGAAGTGAAGGCTTAAATCAACTGCACCCTAAAGGAACTAATTAAAGACTTCGCTCTTATAGATGGATGTAGAATACGTATTCCGATGTAAAGGCTTCAAAGTTGCTAGAGCCAGTTTTTAACTCTTTTTTTTAACATCTTATTTTTTTGTTGGGATTCCATTTGCACTTTCTTGATTAACAAACTTTTGTTCTAAAATAAATAATTCTTGAAATCAAAGTTAGCATTTTTACTGGTGTAAAAACAAATTCAAATTATTTATTCGAGTTTATTAAAGTTGTACTAATATATAACTAAACTACAAGTAAATATAGTATTGTATTTATATACAGATAAAATATTAAAGAAGGTCCTCCACAATGTTTATTTTATAACTAAAGTTGATTAATTCAAAGAAAGCTAATGACCCCCGTACCAAAACCAACCCACCCAACCATCTTAAAAAATTAGTCTATATATCAAAAAATATTCAAAGTGTGTTTATACTTTTACTACCCCGCACAAATGAGCATGTAACATTGGGTTGCAATGTACTACTCACCCCCATGTACACCTTCACGCATAAATTCTCTATTGTATTCATACTACCCACTACAAGACTAATAATCCTTCTGTATTAGTACTCTTCTCTACTGTATAGTTTAGATCTATGTCAAGAACATTACTAAACCATATAAAACAATAAACTCCCTGCAATCTAAAACTGTTCATGTACTTACCATTTGTATCTTCTGGCTAGAACGAGCTACATGTCTGGCCTACACACGTAACGTCCTAGTTTTACGAGTGTACCGAGTGAGCTATGGTGTGCCCGCAGCTTATCTGGCCACGCCGGTCGAAGTTAAACGAAAATGGGCTGGCCAAGACTTCCCTCGAGCAGTGGACGGAAGCTATCTTGCCCTCTGGCGGACGAAACGCGCTCTACCACCGAAACATGATGTGACTGAAGACGTTTCGATTGAAGAGGTCCAAACAAAGGGCGTACGTAATCATCCCTGCGTTGCCCAATACCATGATCTGGTCGATGGTCTGCGTGATTTCATGCTAGCTTCAAGATGGCCGAGGTGACGTCACCGACCAAGTGTTAAAATTCCCCACCATACTACCCTAGCAACGAGTCCCTATATGTATACATATATATACATATATATTTTATATTATATACATACATATATATTATATATATAGCAATGTGTCAGTATACAAAATCGACTAATTGATTTCGACTCTTCAGGAGAAATTCTGTCCTGCACTTGGACATAATCAGAATATACTGCTCTACGTAATATTCGATGAACATAAACTATGGCGTGTTTATATTTGAACTCTAAACTAACGTAAAATGTTGTATTAGCAGTAATAGGTGTAGTTATCTTTGCTATCCTAAATGTTTATTGATCTGAAGTAATTTTTGATAAGAAGTACTTATTAATTTCTGTCGCAACTTGGGCGCTAGGTCAGAGCTAGTATCTCAGCCAAGTGCTTAGAGGTGATTTTACTAAAGTGTTACTTCAATATAACTTATAATTCAATTAATTACAACCCATTTTGGTGGCCGGATGCTTTAAGGTGCTACTGTTGCAATAAATTAGAATTCCGATGACAGGGATATCAATGTTCGAATCTCGGTTGGGTGTAATGAGACGGGTTTGTTCCAAAATGATTTTCCACTATCCTTCCACAAAAATGTTGGTATACTTCTTATGAATATAACCTTATTAATGTCTAAAACAATTAGTGAAATAATTGCATTAGTGTATCACACCAAACGAGTAGCAAGACGTGGTGCTTAAAAAAATTAGTTCCATAAACATGTGCAATTTAAGTGTTAGAAAATAGTATTAATCTATTCATTAAAAGTATTTTTAACCCACCTCGTTTGCCGCATGATATAATGCGTCACTTAATCAAGAAATTGTACTTCCGATGGCTCGGGGATCGGGTTTTTATCTCGGTCGAATGTACTGAGGATGGCTTTCCCTAAACGGTTTCCAATCTCCCTCCATCCAAATGTGGGTATACTTAATCTATATTCAACATTCCTCATTCCTTGCACAGTATAGTAATTAGTACATTGACATATACCCCAAACGGGTGGTAAGACGTGGTGTTAACAAACAAACAAAAGTATAATTTTTACTGTGTTCAGAGTAAGCTTAATCTAACGCTTTTTTTTTTCTAAGTAGCCATTAAAGTTTTGGAAACATTGGCCACATATAAATAGACAAGAGCTTATAGGCCCAGGAATAAAGAAAAGTGAATATATAAGTTTGTTTGCACCATACTTAAATGATCATATTTTTTGGAGGCCAATTCTCCCCTTATTCATGAATCTTCAAACACTTTATATTTTATATTCCAGTATTTGACTTTATAAAGTGACATCCATACTCGAAGTACACCAGTATTGATAAATATAAATCACTGATTTAGTTTACATTTTAATATTCAAACAATATCAAAACTTTATTTTGTTTTTAAATTCGAACAATTTTGGTTAAATAATTCTGGCTTGTAAAAACCATAATAGTAGACCTACCGTAGTGGGCACATGGGCAAATATATTAGTCTCGTTTTGTCAGGTTTTCAAGCAGAGAGTTCCTAGGTAGTTTTTCTTGAAGGTTTTTCCCACTCTCCCTCTTTACAAATGAAGGTTCACTTCCTCTAAATTATAGATATTCCACTCCTACTCTACTGGTGTAATTATCCGAATAGCTCGGACTGGTAGTAAGAAATGGTGCATTAGTGTTTTTTTTTTAAATCGTATGGAATATGTGACCATGAGATATGCAGTATTTATTACGTGTGTGTAGACTTTCAGCCACTCTGTGGGTATAGAATGTTTCCCAGGGTATACCTTAGAGGTTTAACACACTTCCTATACCCAATAATACAATGTGATGATAGTGATTATGAAGGTGTGGTTTCAGTGTGAATCTTAAACCTAGCTTAAGTCTAACTAACCAGACCATGGTAACCACAGAAACAATCCCCTTTTATGGAAAAATACCCAGGTTACCTTCTAGAATCGAACCCAGAATATCTAGATCAATAGCCAGGCACACTGACCATTAGACTAAGAGCACATAGCCTAGTTATTCTGCTAAGACATAATGTAGTTGAATTAATGTTTGCCTCTATTGTAACTATTTTAATAAACTGTATCAGAGGCGTCGGACAAAAACTGTGAGGGGGGGGGGGGGGGG